>CM076572.1:557719147-557962135 GCA_034641835.2 Pinus albicaulis
GATAGGATTCTAGATCAACTTTCTAGATAATGAGATGATGTCGATAGAAAGTGATCCGTTAGAGGAAAGATGATGCAGGGGCATTAGGCTCAAAAGTTACTTTGTACATAAGTAGACATAGGGGGTCCCATGTTCTTTAAATTTCTTGTAAATATTAAATAAATTTGGTAGGGAATTGTAATTGTTCTCAAGTCATTTTGAGAACATGAGAAATTGGAATATGAAGAGTCAGTTAGAATGCTAAGAGTTGCTGAACTGTTCGGAGACCTAAATCAATTCAGGTCATCCTTATGGTATAAATGTAATCCTGAAGATTTTAGAAAGGGAGAGAGTAAAAGAACTTCTTCAGCAACAGAGTAGGAGGATAATGGCCACTGAATTGAATATCTGGCATGCCGTGAAATTGTAAGAATTTTACTTTGAGATTGATCGCCTGTATGTATATATATCTATTTTGGAGAATTGTTTATAAGTTCCATGTGTGATTTTATGTCTTCTTGGTCGAATCGTATGAGGAAATTATCTCAGTGTAACTGTGCATTTGTTGTTTAACTCTGTGGGGAGAGTACCTTCGTAGTTGTGCATTTATTGGTGAAATTCCTGCATGAAATTGCCTTAATTTCTTGGAGGAGCAGGACTCTATAAATTGAGCTAAGAGTCTGCCTGTGTATTCAGAAAGGAGAGTGTATGATAATGTGTAAAAATTTACTTTGCAAGTTGGGGCTAATTGTGCTCTGTATATAGTTGGAGGAATCAATTTTAATACTGTCGACATTGTGTCTCGAATTGATAGACAGTGGAGCTATATATTCGTTAAGTATATGCCATGAATAGAGGCATTGCTTTGAGCCACGCATAAGCGATAGTGGTGTTCATCGGACGGGCACTGTATAACGAGGAGTGAAGGCACATTAGTGACAATGCGGAAGAACTACGTTAATTTGAATAGGCGAAACCCCAAGCCAAAAGGGCAGAACCACGAAGGAGGAACAGTGAACGTGATTTAGAGCTGAACCAGTGGTTTTGATCACACCACCTTTACACGGTGAGCGGTATTTGAGAAATCGGAGAGATTCCATACGCTGGGCGACACGTGTCCTCGAGCGAATTTGGAAAACCGCCTCCATTGTGCGCCATCGCACATTATCGTTTGCGCATCTAGGCCAAGCGATATCCATCGGATCGTAAGGAGCGGGGCAATGTGATAACAACCGTTGGATGGGCGCGTGGATTTAACAAAGGTATGTTGGGTTGTGTGTTGACTCCACGTTTGTAAATGCATTGTATGTGTGGGTCCCCAAATCAAATATGTATTGATCGGGACTGTTAAATTAAGGGTTGAGAGCTGGTGACCGTCAGATGCGAGGAGTATACATATGCGATGATATATATAAGTGACGGTTAATCTTTTATTAAACTCGGTTGATATATATAAGAAAATGTGCATATATGGCAACATTCGAATGCTGTGTGAATATTCATATGACGTCGTTGAGTTATATACAAGTGCATAATAATCAAAGTATGGTCTAATAGAACGTTGAATCATAAAGAAGCCTTTGTGGGGCCGAGGCATATGAGCAGACAGGGACTGTGGGATGTACCCCGCTATCAAGTGGTATCAGAGCTTCAAGAGTAGCTCTTTTTGAAAAGTCCAAGTTTGGTGGATGCAAGGAAACCAGACTTGTGGAAACTGATGAGATTGCAGCCTACAGAGATACAGTGAAGGTGATTGCAGAATTACAGAGTCTAATTGGAGGACGAGAGTTTTGAAGATTACAGATTTGAAGAAGGAAGATCAGGCAGCAAAGTACACAAAATCATAGTGAACATGATTTGCAGGATGAGTGGAGGACAGGATCATGATCTTGCAGGTAATTAACTTTAATTGATTGAATTTGTAATTGCAGAATTATGGTTGCGGAAAATTGAAGACAGAGTTTGATAGTAAAGGTAGTGAGCCTAGTATTCAGCTAGAGGCTGGATAAGGAGGAAAATTGCAGTGTTCCCAAGAGAAGATGAGCAGTGTTTAACTCTGGTTGAAGGATTGTTTGCAGAAGTCAGAGTGCAGACAATTGAAGACATCTCAGCAGAAGTAGATCACAACTTTGAGAGCAGTGAAAGAAGAGTCAAACAAGAGATTCTGAGTGAAGAAGAAAGTGTGGCAGAACCTGTAAGATTCCTAGCTGAGGTTGGATGACAGAAGAAAAAAGGTGTTCTTGAGAAATTTGCAGAGTGAAGCCTAGTGAGCAAAAGAGAGTGCTCTGAAGGTTCTTGCAGAGAGGAAACCACTACTTGCCAAAAGCCAGATCTAGAGGGAAGGATTGGTGAGGTGAGTTGCAGCAAGAGATATTGTTGTTTCAGAGGCTTAGTGCAGCTTGTGAAGTGAAGAAATCCTAGAGAAGAAAATGGCTACTAAGAGCCATAGCAGAGACTGCAGAGATTGTAGAGGTTCTGGGAGAGGCCACAATAGAAGAAGGAAAGAATATGCCAAAGCAAATGGCATGAATAAGAAATCCAGAGATGAAGAATGGCAGAAAGAATTAGCTGAGATCAGGGAAGAGTTCAACAGATTGAAACTAAGGATAGAAGAAAGCCAGAGAATTGGTTGGCTCATGAGGAAGAATGTGAAATGGCAACCATTACAGATGAGGTTGAGGCAAAAGAAGATTGCCTTGTTGAGAGAAGAACTCAGAGTAGCTGAGTTGAAAGAAGAAATTTCTGCTTGTGAAGCAGAACAGAGCACAGATGAAGAGTGGAGACCTGCAGGAGATCTTGTGAGACATAGTGAAGACTCGAGGCAGCAAGAAGCCTGTCTTGCTGAAGAGGAAGTCATTGAGGAATTCCTGAGTTATTGGACAAGTCCAGATGATGTAGGGGCTTGTGTTCTTGAGTCTAACAAATGTGAAGTGATGACAGACTCCACAGAGGAAGAAGAACCCAGAGTTCTTGAAGTAAAGAGGGAAATTGAAGATTCCATGTGCAGACCTATTCAAGAAGAAGTGCTTGAGGGAGCAGCCAATACTGAAAAGTCTTGTGATTTGAACACTAAAAAGTTGTGTGTGTTTGCAGGTACACCACTGGAAGATTAACAAGCTTTAGAGTTTGTTGGTGAGAAGAAGACATTGAATCTGAAATATGTTTAGATCAATGCTGAGATAGTGAGATCTCAAGGAGAGGTGAAGACAAAAGGGTCAAATGAAGATATCCAGCAGAATGTTGAAGTTGAGAGAGAAGGGCCAACAGAGGATTGGTCAAGAACAAGCAGAGGCATAAAAGGTTGTGTAAGGTTCCCAAAATCTACTCCTATGGAAGTTGTTGATTTGTATAGGAGGTTGGACTTCCAGAGAAGAGAATTGGAGGAGCAGAGGACCTATGCACTGGATAAGTTGTTGGGAAAGTAAGGAAGGAAGATATTCATGGATGGAGTTCATGAAGCAGATGATGGAAGAAAATTGAGGCTAGCTGATAGTCTCAAGAAGGATGCAGATTAACATGCTGAGATGTTGACAGAGAGGTTGGAAGGACAATCTACACAACATAATGATGTGTTGTAAAAAGAAAATAAGGCATTGAAGCATCAGAACTTTACTGTTGATGGTCCATGTGTTAATCATGCAGGGAAAGAGGAAGAACATCAATTGGAAGTTGTCAGAGAGGTGAATAAGAAGGAAACTGTGTTGGTTGAAAACATAGTGAAGGGTCATCATTTGGACATGGTGATTGGAGCATTGGAGATGATTCTGACAGCTGAAGAGAAAGATGATGAAGAATTTATGGGCCTTGAACAAGACTTAGAATTGCCGGGAGAAGAATTGGTGACTAGGTCATCAATTGAGATCATTGGGTCTCATTGTTTTAACATTGACAGTTTGTTCATGTGTACAGGTGATGCAGAAGACAATTCATCCTTTGAAATTGTCTTAAGAGAAGAAAAATTGTTGTTGAAGGAGGATGAGACAACCATGTCTCATATGTAGGGAATTATCACTGTCATTGACAAAGAAGAATTGGCTAGACTGATGGGCCAAGAGTAGACTGGAGAGAAGATTTTAAAAGCTGCTGAAGTGAGGAGGAATCAACATTCCATGCCGACAGAATATGAGAAATAAAAGCTCCGAGAACTTGATTTTATTTCTAGAATCCATCAAGAGGATGAGAGGCAGTTGTTGAAGATTGCCCAAGAGGAAGGAAGAGATGTTGGAGCTAACTTCCAGCATGTTGAAGATGTAAAACAAACACAGGAGAATTGGCTAAGTTGTTTGTTGGGAGAATTTGAAGAAGAGAAAGGGATTGCAGAACTTGGAGCAAGGATGCCTGAAGCTGTGAAGAGGAGAGGAGCAGATACTAGCTTGCAGAATCATATTCTATTTACTAGTATACTGGATGAGTATGTCACTGCTGGTAGGAAATGAAATGGTGAATTTTTTTTTGAGAATGAATTTGCAGATGATGAACAAAAGAAAAGTGTTGCAGAGGGACAGGAAGGGGAGGCAACAACACCCATGGTGGCAGCAGATGCAACATGGGGGATGATGCCTGTAGGAGTAGTAAACATGTTAATAGCATGTGAGACTGCAAGAGTAGCAATATTGGCAGCGACAGAGATTGGAAGCAGCAACAAAGGGCAAGATGATTTCCAGCTAGAGGATAAGCTGGACATGGAGATTGAATACATTAGGAGACTGATGGTAAGGGTGTCTCCGAAGCAGCAGACAACAGCAAGGAAACAAAAGGATTTTTGTACAGGAAAAACAAAAGTAGATTGTGAAAATATAGCTGGACGTGACTTACAGAACAAAGTCTGGAAGCCTGGAGAAGATCAGTTGAAGGATGATGCAGTGGATGGACAACAACAAAACCAAGTATGGGATCCAGGAGGCAGAGACGAAGAGCACATGATCAGGAGATCATGAATAATTTGAAGCTTGGGAGTCTGATGCAGGGGCATTAGGCTCAAAAGTTACTTTTTCCATAAGTAGACATAGGGGGTCCCATGTTCTTTAAATTTCTTGTAAATATTAAATAAATTTGGTAGGGAATTGTAATTGTTCTCAAGTCATTTTGAGAACATGCGAGAAATCGGAATATGAAGAATCAGTTAGAATGCTAAGAGTTCTTTCGACTCGATCGTGAGATCTGGATTGGTCTGAGTCATCCTTATGGTATAAATGTAATCCTAAAGATTTTAGAAAGGGAGAGAGTAAAAGAACTTTTCGACGACAGAGTGGAGGATAATAGCCACTGACATTGAATATCCGGCTGTCAATGTGAAATTGTAAAAGAAATTTTCTTTTGAGATTGATTGCCTATATGTATATATATCTATTTTGGAGAATTGTTTATAAGTTCCATGTGTTATTTTGTATGTCTTCTTGAGTCGAATCATATGAGGAAATTATCTCGTTGTAATTAGTGCATTTGTTGTTTAACTCTGTGGGGAGAGTACCTTGCGTAGATGTGTGCATTTATTGGTGAAAATTCTCGCGTGAAATTGCCTTAAATTTCTTGTAGGGAGCAGGGACTCTACAGATTGAGCTAAGACGTTTGCTGCGTGTATTAAAAAAAGGAGAGTGTGAAGTGATGAAATGTGTAAAATATGTACACCTTTGCAGTTGGGGCTAGTACTTATACGCTCTGTATACTAGTTTGAGAGAATCACATGTAATACTATCGACACACTGGTGTCTCGAAGCGATAAACGAGGTGGAGCTATATATTTGTTGAGTATATGCACATATGACGGGAAGGCATGGCTGTGGAGCAAATACGACATGGCGATAATGGGTGTTCACTCAGATTTGACACTATATAACGAGGAGTGAAGGCAGCATTAATGACAATGCGGAAGAACCACGTTAATTCATTGAATAGGCAGTGAACCACGAGCCAAAGCGTTTTGCAAACCACGTAAGGAGGAACAATGATGAACGTGGTTTAGAGCTGAACTTTAGGATGACGACTCACCTTTCTACACTACAGTGAGTGGTGACTGAAAATGGGAGGCGATTACCATACGCCGGGCGACATGTATCACCCGAGCAGAATTTGGCAAAACCGCCTCCTTCGCGCACCATTGCGCATTATCATTCGCGCATCTATGCGAGTGATAGTCGTGATACGTAAGGATCGAGGGGCGATGTGATATATGCAACCGTTGGATGGGCGCATGGATTTAAGAAAAGGTATGTTAGGTTGTCATTTTGACTCCACGTTTGTAAATGTGTTGTATGTGTAGGGCCCCCAAATCAAAGATGTATTGATCGATTTTGTTAAATTAAGGGTTGAGATATGGTGACCATCGGATACGTAGGAGTACATATGCAGATGATATATATAGAGCGGTCACATGCTTATTAAACCTTGATTGAAGTATATATAAGCGAATATTGCATATCTCTATAAACATTTCAAATGCATGAATATTCATATGAGACGTCGCTGGGATTGCATATACAAGTGTCATAGTTATCAAAATATGGTCTAACTGGGAACGTTGAATCATAGAGAAGCCATATTGTGAGGCGGGGGCATGATTAGTGAATGGGAGTGCGTAGGGATGTCACCCCCGCTATCAAAAGACCATGACACGAAACCATTAGATCAAGTGAAATATTTTTCAAGGAATGAATTAGGGATGGTCAACGTGAATGGAGACAAATGTTTTCAATGAATGGTTTATTTGAACTATCTCTTGAAAACATAAACACATGGATATGGCTTTGCGCATGTGACCCTACAATCTAATACCCGTAAACTAGGCTAAAGACTTTCAATGTGGTTTGATTAAATTTTGGACAAAGGATTTCCCAACCCAGGTACAAGTGTGACAAAGTATCATGTTCAAGAGTGGTATGTTGCTTTCTAAACAAGGATGAAAACTGGATTCTTTTTCTCTATTTTTCCCCCACCATTACTGGCAAGTACCTCTATATTTTTTGTCAAGCTTTAAGGAGGATAAAATTTTATTGTTTTTATAAGCTCATCCTTTGGATGAGTCCATCTTAGTATTAAAATCGAACCCTAAGAAGGAGTGGTTCGGTCCTGTTGTGATCGACAAGTCCTTTACTGTTAAATTTTAACGAGTCCAGTATAGGAATAACTCGACATTTTTCAATTTTAGGGAGTCAGAAGAAAAACATAAGTAAACTCCATGGTTGTTCTTTTTCATAAATTTAGTCTCTCAGGCCCAAAAAAGGATAAAATAATGCAGGAGAGAACTCTATTGACCATGATTGGTCAACGTATGCCTTTTTCGTAATTAGTCCAGTTCAGTCCAGAAAATGGGTAAACTTATACTGAACAGACGATTGCTCATTTACTTTAACGAGTTTGAATAGTCGAGTACTCGGCGATCTTTCCATATTCCGAGATTCTGAAAAGGGCTTAAAAGAGGACTCCAGGGTTTTTCTTTTTCGTATTTTTATAGAGCCTGAGAAAGCGATACAATTATACTCGATGTCAAAATAATTATTTTCACCAAAGATATTTTATCCTACACAAAATCTCAAAATATGACAAATATCTGCTTCCAAAAAGTAAAAATATTTAAAAATGATCTTTATTCATTAAAAACTATAAAAAGGAGTTGAAATAAGTCATTTTCACCTTTTGCTTTTAGAATAGCGTATAGAGAGCTTTTGGCCAAAAAACTTCTAGAGAAGGTATCAGGAGAACCAGCCGTTAATTTCTGAAAACGTTAGAACCAGGTAATCCACATCATCCTTAGCTATGTTTTCATCCATTTCATTTTTTTTTATAGCTTTTATTTTATTTTTTGGGAGAAATTCATGTTTCAAAATACACCCTCAGGGGTGCACGGGCGATCCATGTGATAAACACGCACCCCGACAATATTTTAAAAGAAAAAATGTTGGAATGTCACGAGTTCTCCATGGAGCGCGTGCGGATGACCGAACTGTCTACACACAGAACCTGCACAGGCATTGTGGACTTTTTTAAAACTAAAATTTCTTCCTAAAAAATGGTCCAAGTTTTCGTCCAACTGATTCTAACTGTTTAATTTGTTGATTTGTAGGCTTTTCAATCATGTTTGAATGACAAGAATGAGAACATGAGCTCATAGATAACAAAGCCATGGATGACAATGCAACCATGCATGCATTGAAAAATTGTGGTTTGTACAAGTTCTGGGCTATTCAGGGAATGAAGGCACAAGTGGAGCTAATGACTTGGCTTGTGAATGCATGGGACGTTCAAGGCCAATTTTTCACAATTGGTGACCACCGACTTGAGATTAAGCCATCAGACATATATTTCCTTACCGAATTATCTCAGAGAGGGAGAAACATCTCCTTATTTTGGACTAGAGAGGAAGGTCTTCCTACTACCGGCTACAAAGCTCAGTATTGTATCAATAGTGTAGAGTTAAAGGATGGTCACATAGACATCAAAACCATCTTGCGATTTGAGCTTAAATTCATAACATTTATAGTGACCAGGTTATGCGGGAGTGCAGCTCCTCATGTGGCTACTAAATCATAGATGAAAAATGTAGTCGAGTGTTTTAGAGGAACAATATTCAACTGGTGTAAAGGAGTATTTGCCAATATGAAAGGCCAGTTGACAAGAGAAAAGAATGAAAAGTTGAAAAACTTTGGATACGGTGCCATTCTTATCTCATTTTCTCCAAAGAGAATTCCACTTCTCGCTCCTCAACTGATTCCAGTAGATCATGGAGCTCCTCAGAAACATTAGATGGTGCGATGGGTAGCACTAATGGCTCGCCATGGTGGCGAGGGTGGTTCAATAGTTTGGTTTACTCCCGCTTATTTCATGTGGCTCAGGAACCAAGTCTTCACCATTGAAGATTTTCCTTACAAGGGAATGGACTATAGAGGTGATCCTGAAACATTTTTGCTTCCAAGGGCACAGTGGGATGAGACAGGTTAGTGAATAATTTTGAAGTTTTTAATCTAATTTTTATTTTATTTTTTATCGTCCAATATTGACAAAAATTTTAAATGCAGATGTCGGTCCGCAACGACCAGCAACACTTTGTCGCTTTGACAGGCAAGAGACAAAACCATTAGCACCCCCATAGGACAATGCTGCAAAGATTCTGTCTGACATGGAGCACAACCTTGAGAGGTTGAACATTGATATTCCTGAGACAGGCACCAATGATATCCTTCTTAGGCTCCAGAGACACGTGACAGGTGTTCCAGGTCCATTCAGGAGATTTCTATGCAAGGTGACGCGTGTTATAGTTTATTACCATGATCATCATGATGGATCGTTGATGGTCAATGTAGATCGAAATTTTTATTTTTTGTATTAGTATCTTTTAGATCATAAGGTGTTTGAACCCATGATCACATACGATGTAATATTTTTTGAACACAAACTTATCTATCCTAATGATATTACTACTTTCGTTCTTTGAGTATCTTGTTCAACATGGATTGAATGTTGTTTTGGTTTACTTTTATTAATGTTTCAAATGTATATTTAAAACATGATTAGCTAATGCATCAACCAATGTGTTTAAATTTCTTGAAATATGTTGATATTTGATATAATCAAATTGTCGTTCCAAGAGACGAACCTTCAAAAATAATCTTAACAACACTGGATTTATAATTGAATAAAATATGTTTAAATAGAATACAATGAGTTGTGAATCCAACCTAATGATCAAATGTTGAATACCAAATGTAATGGCATCAGATAATAACTCAATGACTGTGCCATATTCTGCAATATTGTTCGTTGTTTGACCAAGGCACATCCCATGAATAGAAACTAACTCATCGGTGGGTGAATAGATAACCCAAGACACGGAAGAGATATTCCACGTACTACGACAGGCGCCATCAGCAAAACCAATGTATGTTTGAAGGGATGTCGACATCTGCAATATCAAGAGTAATCAAGATAAGCAACAATAATAGTAACAACAAAACCTAATCTAGGCACACTTGTCTAATCTAAGGCACACTATTCCAAAAAGTAACTATTGTACAAGAGATATCTTCACATGAAAGTCAAGCATAATATCTCTTAAGATAAAGAGCATTTCTGGGTCTATCTAAAGAGACCCCATCATAATCAATTAATTCATAGGCTCCTTTTGCAAGCACACGCTTGAGAATATAGGGACCATGCCACATTTGTTCGAATTTACTAGCACCTAGCTTGTCATTATCTTGATCATATACTAAAACTAGGACACCTTCTGAATGAATGTGAGGGTTAACACTTTGATCATATGGAGCTTTCACACATTTCTTGTGAGCTTTGATAAACAATGCAGTGGTGCGCTGAGTCTTATATAATTTTGCTAAGTATAGAAAGTGTTTTTCATCTTCAGAGGTAGATGGTAATAACTCAATGGCTAATTTGAGTGATGGTATTCCACATTCAATGGGTAACACAGCTTATAAACCATAAACAAGTTGCAAAGGAGTGAACCCTGTAGCAGTTTTTGTAGAGGTTCGGTATGCCCATAATGCAAAAAAAACATGGTATGCCAATTCAATTTATGAGTCCAAACAATCCATTTAATCATGATGGTTAAAACCTTGTTGACGGCCTCAAATTGACCATTAGCTTGTGGGTAATACGGAGTAGAATCATGACATAGGCCAAGTTGATCAAAAATTTCGGTCATCATAACATTTCTAAAATGACTCCCATGGTCTGTAATAATAGCTTGAGGGACATGGAAACTAGCAATTACATGATTGAATATGAAAGTAGCTATAGTTTTTCCATCAACCGCAAATGTAGGAATCTCCTCATCTCATTTGGTAAAGTAATCTATTGCGAGAATAATATACCCATGCCCCCCAGCCGAGTGAGGGTTACATGTAATGAAATAGATGTCCCATTTTGTAAAAGGACTGACAACAATTATTGGGTGAACAGAAGTTGGAGGTGCACATATCTTTCAATAAAAAATTTAGCAGTTGTGGCTTTTGCGGACTGCGATGATACAATATTTGAATAAAGAAGACCAAAATAACTAGCGCACAATATATTTCGGGATGTGGAAAACCCAGACATATGACCACCACATGCTCCAGAGTGGAAATCATTCAAAACCTTTTCAGCCTCTGTGTGAGTTATACAACGTCAAAAAATAGAACCCACACCACAATGATAAAGAGTGTCCCCAAAAATATTGTATTGCTGGGATTGATATCGGATTCTTCGTCGATTTGAACATGAAAGTTTTGGGCGAAAGGTTTGGGTTTGAAGATATATATTGACATCTCCATACCAAGGGTCTAAAGTACAGATAAGAAATATAGATTCATCTGAGATAAGATTCTCTGCCATGGTTTCCATCTCAGTATTGGGAAAATAACACATAAGCTCGGAAAACACTACTGATTTCTTTGACTTGGATTTCTCGAATTCCAAATCAAACTCTTGTACGACGAAAATCCATTTGGAGTATTTGCACCCGATTAATTTTTTTTCAAAATTTACATCATCAGGTTGTAATTAGATATCATTGTCATTTTAAAGTAATAGTATGTAGTGACAGAATCGTTGGACCGCTTGGAATGCTGCCAAGGACAATTTCTCCACATGTGAATATTTGATTTCTGTTGTGTTGAGATTCTGACTTAGGTAATATATCACATGTTCATTGTGAGATTCATCCTCCTGAACCAAAACCATTCCAATTGTGGAATCAGAGACAACTAAGTGTAAAAAGTAATCCCGTTGGTAATTAAGCGAATGCAATAACGATGCATGGGTCAACACGTTTTTAAGTGCATCAAAAGATTTATCGGCAATATCATCCCAAATAAAAGGAACAATTTGTTTCAAAAATTGGGTAAAACCTTTTGTTAACTCAGCATAGTTCACGATAAACCTACATAAAAAGTTTGCTTTCCCTTGCAAGCTCTGGAGTTGGCGAAGAGTGGAAGGAGGAGGTAAATTGATAATAGCCTCAACCTTCGAAGGATCAACACAAATGCCACATTTCAAAATAATAAATCCAATTAATCGTCCTGATTGTACACAAAAAACACATTTGTGTGGATTCAAAGGAATTTTGTAATGCCTACATCTCATGAATATAGCTCATAAGTATATATATGATCCTCTCTACATAAATAATGAGCAGTTAAGTCATCTAGATAAGGTTGTACAATATGTTTGATATCATGAAAAGCATAAGAGATAGCTCTTTGAAAAGTTTCAACAACATTTTTTAGTTCGAAAGGTAACTTGCAATAAGAAAATGTGCCCCAAGGACATATAAATTTTGTTCTTGGTTGATCGACAGGGAATACGTTGATTTGATTGTAGCCAGAAAAACCATCCATAAATGAGAATATTTCCTTTCCAGCACAATCATCAAAAATTTGGTTGATATAGGGCATAGGATAGTTGTCTTTTGGACATGCCTTATTAATGTCCCGATAATCGACACATACTCTTATAGTCCCTTGTTTCTTCGTAACGGGGAACTATGTTAGATACCCAATCTATTAAAGGAATTGGATAAATAAATCTTGCTCGTAATAACTTCTCAACTTCAACTTTGATTGTTGTAGCTTTCCGCGGATGTATTGGACGTAATATTTGTCTAATAGGCTTAGCATCCAGGTATGTCTTAACTTCATGAATTAGAATCTTAGGATCGATTCCTGGCATCTCTTCGTAAGAGCAAGAAAAAAATGTCTCAGAATTATTGAAATAGGGCTTTATAAGTGTTAATATCTTATGTCGAACAAGAAGCATCTATATGAATGTTTTCAATAATTCCAGGTTTAACTGATATGTCAATAGAAACTGTTGTAGAAATATTTTCCAAATTTGTCTCAGAATCCGAATATGTGATCGATGTGGGATTCTGTGGTTCCTTGATATAATCAATCGTAAAAATAGACAAAAAATCATTTTCAAGATTATCAAGATTGGGTAAAAATGAAGATCTATGATGTAGATCATCCCAGGGTAATTCATCCGATGACAAAATTTCTCGAATACTTTCGTCAGTTTCAAATACATGTTGAAAGGGATCTGAAAATGGTGTCAAGGTTGAGCTTGATAGAAAGATGATTCTTCACTGATCACATTCATTTGATCAAGAATATTTGAAGGCGTGTCAGAATACGATTATACTGCTACATATGCCAATTCAAAAGGACTCAAAGGCATCTCGCCATTGAAAGAGTGCAATTTTGATTCTGAAGGAACAATCCATGAGTCATCAAATGGTATAGTGCTTGATGAGATCATATTGATGTTGGAAATTGTTCGCGGTACGTTGGGTGGAGGTATAGCGAAAGTTTCCATGAGAGAGGAATCCTTCATTAATCCTACACCAACATCTTTGTATGGGATAACTGACTTTTTGAAATGTTGGATGCTATCCGTTGAAGTAGGTTCTGATGAAAATTATGATAACTAATCGATTTTCACAATCTTTCCTTTATGAGGAAACATGATTACTCAAAAAATTAATGAAACTACAACAGTCATGTCATAAGACCAATTACGACCCAAAAGAAGGTTGTAATCAAGAGGGGCATCAACAACTTCCACCTCTAGATTAACCGTTTTTCCTTCTACTTCTATAGGTAGATCCTAGAGTATTCTGTATGGATGAAATCCTCTTCCATTGGGGAATTTTGAGGTCTAAAATGGGCCTCCTAAAAAAAATGTAAAACCAAAATAAACTTTATGAGAACCACTAGTATTCAAGATGATGATGTCAACCATGGGGGATGATTCACCGTTTTTGGAGTAAAAAAGTAAAAATATTAAAAAATAATAAAATAATAAAACTACTTTTTCAACTCGTATTTTCAACTTATCTCCCTAAGGGTTTACTCAAATTTCGAGCCGGAGTACTCATTGAATACAAAATTTAATTCCTCATCAAAGGAGTACCCATGTTGCATACTTTTGGTAGGCCCTACTACATGAAAAATGAGAAATACATGAAAAAACGTGATTACAATCATGTTTTTCATGTATTTCTCATTTTTCGTGTAGCATAGTCCATCAAAAGTATGCAACATGGGTACTCCTTGAATGGGGAATTAATTTTTTCGTGCAATGAGTATTCCTGCTTGAAATTTGAGTAAAACCTTAGGGAGATAAGTTCAAAATATGAGTTGAAAAATATATATATATATATATATATATATATATATATATATATATATATATATATATATATATATATATATATACATATATATATATATATATTTTTTTTTTTTTTTTTTTTTTTCCCTCTAAAATTTGATGATGTAATCAAATCTTATTTTATTATTTCCACTATTATTTTATAATTTTCTTAGGAGGCCCATTTTAGACCTCAAAATTCCCCTAATGCATCAAAGGATTTAAGGATAGTCGGTGATTTGTTGAGTGCTAGAGAACTAAGGGCTTTCCAACAATTTAACGACATTATACACGTAGATGCCCCCTCATCAATTGCAGTATGAAAAAATCGTCTTGATTTGACTAATACCAGAATTTGAAAATCCATCTGATGAGGGAGTCTAGGTACAAAATTTTCGAGGTCAAAGACCATGAGGTTCGAATCCTGAGGATCAATAGCTCCAATATTTGATAATAATAATTTCCTTTGTGTTGGACATGATTGTAGCACTTCTAAGGTGACATTGCTGAAGGGGATATCACCAAATCCTCAACAATGTTGTAATTCTAAGTAGCTCTCGCATGTGGATTGAAAGCTAACTTTCTAAGTACACCTTTAGCAGGCGGTTTAATCACTAGATCAAGATTAGGTTTCTCGATTTGAAGCAGTTCGAAAACTGAAGGAGGGATGGATGGTGTTTGACTAGAATTTTTAGTCTCTTTACCAGTTACAGGATTCTTAGTTCCATAGTCTTGAGATTGTGTCGCAACCATGACATGAGACATCATTAAAATATTTGTCAATGAATTAGAAGAAGATCCTATCATTTTACTATCTTGAGTGGGAAAAGGATCCTTCAAGACAACAGGTGTGGGTGAACCTTTGAAAAATTTGGATACCTCAGACCGATGTGGACACTCTTTAGTATAATGATCCTCGTCATATATAAGACAAAGATAGCGAGGTTTCCACTTTTCATCAGTCGGTTCATTTTTTTTTGTTTTCGCTTTAGGAGATGTATTTTGTTTACTTTTATTCTTTCCTTTCTTCTTATTTCCTGTTTTATCTTTAGTCATGGATGAATATACAACATGAATGTCAGTAGAATTTTCAAGGGAAGAATCTCCTTTAGGTGAATCTGATAAAGTTATTATGGGAGAAGTAGATTTGGATGACATCTTCTTACTCTTGTTAGCACTAATTGTACCAATTACACCGTCTGTAGAATGAGAACCAGAAGGAGTTGCAGTTATTAGACCTGAGCATGGAAAGTCAGGAATTTTTTCCTGTAAAGTTCCAGACTGTGTGTATACAAGGTCTAATTAATGTGCTTGAGCTATGACCTATTCTTCTGTAACAACGCCTCCCTTAGCTACATCTTCAGTGATCTTTGGAAGTAATGATTTGATGAACCATTCTGCCAAGATTTGATCTGGAATGAAAAATTTCACTAAACTTCGTCTATGTCTCCATTCATATATGTGATCTGAAATGTATGTAGACGTACTCTGTTTTAATGAAGTTAAGAGTTTTGTGCCTTTGTCGTAACGGACTGGAAACTAAAAGTGAGTTAAGAAATTTGTTGCTAACATGTTGAAATTATTGAAAGAGCCACGTGGTAGTTCAATATACCACTTTGCAGCTAAGCCTGTCAATGTTATTTTAAACAATCTCAATCATATGGAATCATCGATAAAAGAGTTGGATGTGCACTAAAGATGATAAGTAATCACATGGTTTGAGGGGTCTTCTCCTGATTTTCCTTCAAACTTAGGTATGTCACTGGGAAAATTATTTGGCATTAGCGACCAAAAAAAAAGATAATAAATCAGATCATTTGTGAGGCGTGACAAATCTGGAAAATCCAAAGTTGCAATGAATGGTAACCGACGGTTAGGGTCCTGTTTAGAAAACTGATAACCTTGAGGAACGATACTAGTACCTGAAGGAGGATATCCAGGGTAGCCTGAAATAGCTTGTGCGGTTGGGATTGGAATACCTCCGGGGTATCCATGGTTAGCCATACCAAACTAAGGTTGAGCTAGTATCTGATACGTATAAATAGGGTATGACTGAATTTGGTAGACTGGATTTTTTCCTATGGGTCCATATTGAAACTTCCCTTAATACGATTGATTAACAAACTGACCTATATAAGGTTGGCTTGCTGGAATTGTAGCTGTAATAGGTTGTGTCACAGAGGTTTGAATGGTAGGCTGAACCACAGGTCTAGGTTGATGAGTAGTGACTTGGGGGATTGCCTGTGATACAGTTGATGTTTTTGTTTGAGGGGCTGTAGCAATAGGGACTTGGGAAACTCCAGGGATAGGTGTACTTGGTTGTCGAACAAAATTTTTCACAATAGATTGGATAGGAGTTCTTGGCGTACTCAGACCAGCTTGATGACTACTAGGTACAGATACCTGAGGTGCGATTTGAAGTATAAGTTGAGCAGGTTGCTGGACTTGGGTATAACCAAATTGACCAGTTGGCTGACCAGGTTGATTATAAGGTACTTGCACAGTAGGTAGAAAATTCTGTTGGTTCAATGACAGGTTCCACACTGTGTTAACTTCGAGATAAGGAGCTCTCATTAAAGGTTGCGGTGCGTAAGGTTGACCATAACCAGGTTGAGGTATTGGAACGTAATTTTGATAATTTTCCGGATAATTTCCAATAAAAGGTTGACCTCCTTGAAAGGATTTTTGCTCTTGATAAAACTGCTGCCCCAAAGGAGGTTGTTGTCCTTAAATAGGTTGTGGCCCTGGCATAGGGTACTGCCCTTGAAGAGGTTGTGGCCGTGGCATAGGGTACTTCCCTTGAAGCTGCCGTGGCCCTGGTATAGGGTATTTTCCTTGAAGAGGTTTTCCTTGAGGATTATACTGCCACCCAGGTGGTAAATTTATACCTTGAGTATCAAGTAAAGTAATATTTTCAGACACCATATATACCTGTTCCATTGTCAAATTTTCGGTGTGAGATTCATTGAGACAAGTTGATTGTGTAAGTTTTTAAGAAGAGGCAGATACTCTTGAGAAAGTACCAGAAAGCGACTTGTATCCGGTAGGAACTATTGGACCACCATACAAAAGAGTTTATGGTGATGAAGAAAACATGGATGACTCACCATACATATTTGATGAAGGCATGTAACTACCTCTTTGTATGGAGTAAAAAGGAATACGGGTTGGTGAATAATTGAGACTAGAATTATGTAGCAAGTTGGTTAACTGAGAATACCAAGGGTCTGGTTTAAAAGGGCTATAATGTAAATTGATTCATTGTGCCTTAGATCTAAATATTTTTGATGGGAAGGAAGTACAATATCTTCTTTGATGTCAGTAATATCTTCGATGCTAATCAGGCCAGGAGGAAGGTTCTCAGTGATGTGAAACTTCACTCGAGGTGAATGAGGACAACTAGGGGTTCGGGCTATGAACTCTGAAGTTGACTCAGATGAAGCAGATTTAGTTTCAGGTTCAGATATCTTCGGTTCAATAAGTTGACTATTTGAAAATTCATCGGTTGCAGACTTAATTGTGGTTAATTCTAAAATTTCTGGTTGTTCTTCTGCCTGAGGTTGATTTAATTCATAATCAGGATGTATAATTAGTGATGTTTCCTCGTGTTCCATAGATCTGGTTCCTAATTTTTGACCTTGTTAGAGTCGGTCTCTTCATCCCTCCGTCGGAGATCAAAATCTCTTTTGTTTCATTTCATTTTAGGTGTCTCATTCACTTCAGTCATTTGCATTCCATTAGGAGCATCGATCTTCTGACGGAAGGGTCTTTTCGCTCATATCCCTTATGCCTTGTACCTGCTGGCTCAGGTCTGTTCATCAAAGTCCATCAAAATCATTTTACAGTCCTTTACAGCCCTGTTTGGTCTTTTGGTGGGCAAAGTATCTTTTTAGGGTTTTTCAGTCTCATTAGGTTTAGGGTTTCGCAAAGTTAGTCTTCAAAGTGTCCAAAAATGCCAGCAGGCACATGAGGGAGGTTCAAAATAAGTTTTCACTTCAAAATTTCATCGTTATAATGTTAGATCATGATTATTCTTCAAAACTTTGTTTTGAAGAAAAATCGTCAATTTTGTCTTTTGTAATAAATGCCATGTAATTCTTAAAAAAAATTCTCAGTTGTGAAGATCTTCAGGCACAGCCCTGGTCACCTTTGCCAATTTCCATGCCAGCTATCCCTACAAAAAATAGACAAGAGTTTTGTCATTCAGCTCAAAAAACTCAAAAGAAACAAGAAAAATAGAGTTTGTATTAAAAAGTGAAAAGTGCCAAGGTTGAAACATTAGAAAGTGGGTTTTCTAAATTAAAAATCAAATTCCATGGCTATACAAGATATTTTCACCATTCAAATAGTTAATTTGCATCAAGAAACATCAGTGATGCCAAGTCAAGTGTGGAAGAGCGAAAACCGTGAGTTAGAGGCTAGACTGTGTATTGGAGTTACTGCACGGCGCGTTGGGAGAAGGCGCGGCGCACAAGGAGGTCGCGGCGCATACAGCTACCATTCACTGTGTATATTTAAACATGCGCAGTGCACATATTGGTCGCGGCGCATTGAGTTGTGCGCGCGGCGCACAGAGCCGACAAGCAAATTTTGTCATTGCCCTCAACGAAATTTCAACTCTTTTGCTCCCATTTTCCCCGAGTAAGTCCGACTGATCTTGCTATTGTTATTGAGTTTTGTTTGGTGTGGTTTCGAAGTTTGATTTGGATAATTTGAATGTCAAATTTTAAACCCTATCCTCTTATCAAAAACTGCTCCTTAGGGTTTGAGTTTGAGTGTTAAGATTTGACTTTGGTGCCAGCACACTCCCACTCCATTGCTCACCTGTGTTTTCCTTTCCCATCACTGTCATATCATCATACAGTCCCTCCCTTACTCCCTTACATCCCATTATCCCTATCCCTCAAATCCTTTCATTTCCTATCCTTGTCTTTCCCCATATCATTTGCAAAAATTACTAATCCCAAATTCCCAAAAACAGTCAAGTGACTGTCCTCACACTTCAATTTTCACTTGAAAAAGCTCCACTATACCCACTGTCCATATTTACCATAGTCCTTTCCTATTTTTGCACACATTTGGCAATTGGAGGCAAATACACCAAATTCTTATTTTCACCTCATACAGATCAGCATACACTTGACATACACCTTGAAACATCATGGAGGCAGACACTGATACATCCTATGACCAAGACAGTGATTCCACCGCTAAACTACATGCACCTAGAAGGCCAACAAGGAAAATAATAGTTAAGGCACATGAAGAACCATTATTGGGCACGAAATCATGTTTGCAAAGCGAGAATCAAGATTCTGAAAGCAAGGCTAAGGAGGGCACTAAAGCATCGCAAAAGCCATGATAGACTCCAAATTTTGGATGAAGCTTCTTTGGCCCAGCATAGTGCTTGATGGTGGACATTCAGCCCAAATTTCAAGAAATTTGAGAAATTTTTTTGTCAATTTTGAATTTTTGGGCCTAAACACATATTTTCCTGCCCGACGCGTAGCGCCACTTGGCGTGCGCTTATAATTGGCAGCTCTTCTGGAGGAAAACTTTGCATTTCTGGATTTTTCATCAAAATTTATGCATGCCTATGGATTAACTAAGGATTTCATCAAGTTACGGGTTGCCTAAAGGGTCAAAAACACCCTAAAAATGGCCTTTCTGCCACCTTTTGCACACACATGAAGAAGTGTTGGGAGATTTGATTTTTGGAGAGGAAAATGGCAACCAAATCTAGAAATTCCACTTGTGTTGGAAAGTAGATAGGCAGGGATTTCCAACGAGCTATCCTGCACTCAATTTGGACTTCGGGAAGGCCCTCAAAATCAGCTCCAAACTTGTGCTACACATAGAGATTCCAGGCGCGGCGCATAGAGAATTTTGGCCTATTTTTCACTCAGCAACTCAGAATTTCGCCTAGTTTTGGCCAGTTTCACTTTTTCATGTAATTTTGATGTACCTTGATGTAATTTCATGTCCATGATGTAATTTTGGCACATTTTTACTCATTCTAGAAGATTCATTCACCAAAAGGTGAAATGTAAGTGAATGGATCAGTTTCCTAGCATATAGAGGCAAGTTGTTTCATGGCCTATTTTCTAGTTCCTAGTTTAGATATGGTTTAAACAGCTCCTAGAATGATGAGATCGACCCATAGAGGCATGGGAATGGGTTAGGCTTGTCTATATGATGTATTTTCTCAGTCATTTTCAGGGTTGGACATTTGGGATTGCTTGGCATTTCATTGTACATTTCATCTCTGCACTTTTGGCAAAGGAATAGACCAGGGTTTGCAGCACTTTTTGGGATCCATGTGGCTCTGTGTTTTGATGGTGTTTTTCTCTATGTAATTGTAAGTTCACTGATGTCTATGTGTATCATTTTCCCTTCTATTTTCTTCTTAAATTAAACAAATCTGTGTTAAAGGTGGAATTCATTAACTTGCTTTGCTCTGCCTTTAGTTTTGTTTAATTTTCCATGTTTTCATCTGTTTGAGGAGAAATATTGAGACCCTCTTGCCCATTTCAGCTCCTCACCAGTCTGATCCAGCCATTCATTCAATCTAAAGCATCAAAACAATTTCCTTCCTTTCCCCAATCAGAACTCTGCAAAAACTAGGCCTAATCCCCGCACCCAAAACTGCCTTTCCCTTTGATCCAACAAAAACCCCCAAAAACAAAATCAAACTCCTTAAATTATATGCCTAGCCTAAAATTATCTTTTATTTCAGTCATCTCAAGCCCTATTGATTACTTTTCGCTGAGAGTGACTCGGAGAGAGCCCTCTCTTGTTCTGGTAGGGCTAGCTAGCAGACTGAGTGTGGTTTGATGTTACCCTGAACTCTGCCTTCTTTCAGCCTGAGGTAGATTTAGGCAATAAAATAGTGGTGACCATACTGGGGAATAAATGGTTTTCTTGTTAGTGTTATTTGTTTTATAAGCTATAGACAAAGCCTGAAGTTATGCCAGGTAGCCTTCGAAACGCTCTTGCTTTGCATTAGCGAAAGTAGATAAATGCTGCTTGAGTCAATCTCCGGTCTAGTTTGTAAACGTAACATCTGACTTGTAAATTTCCCCAGTACATGTATCAAGTTAGATCTAATGCTGATGGTGGATAGCAATCAGACACGTATGAAGGCTGAAACATTCGCCTAGCGACTCCAACTCAATCCAGAGATTCCAGTGCTCACTGATCCATTCATGCAGTAAAATAAAATGGTAGGGTATGTGGCAGACCCTGCTCTTTGTGAAGTTTTAAAAGAAGTTAGAGATCAGTTAGTGGATATTGAAATTCATGAATTATTTTTCATTGTCGTGCTTCAATTTTTGAGATCTCCGAAGTTTCCTCCTAAAGCTAAAACTCATTTCTTTGAGTTAGTTGTTGAAAAATTTGAGAAGGAGATCAGATCCAATCATATGAATTCCGAGATCCCAAAAAGTTCTTGGAAACTCTCCCTCCAAAAAAAGAAACAATAGAGCTGCCCGTAGATGTTTGCATTGAAATTATGCAGCTGGAAGCATGTATTGTGGAGTTGGGGAAGCAAACATAGTCTGGTTTCTGCGATCCTATTGCAATGTACATGGAATTTTTTTTCAGTTTGAACGATAGATCAAATTGTCTTTTATATAACTAGACTCGTTATGCGCATGTATGGCTGTCAACATTTACATTTGGGTCTTGGTTGAAGCACTTTCAAGCAGCATCCTGGTCATAGTTACTTGATTGGTTGATCTGGCATTATAGCGTTACTTGATCTATTGGCTCTGAAGCAAAGTAGGGTAAAATTTGTAAATAAATAAGCTGCCAAAGGAAACATTTCAGTTTCCAGTATTTGTTTAAAGTTTCATTCCAAGTGTGTCCTGTGATCTTTTATTCAGTCTGGGGCTCGAGGTGAAGGCTATAATTCTGAAGATGGATTTCAGCTTTGGTTTGAGTTTGTCGAGTCAGTTTTTTCAGTCATTTCAGTTTTAAAGTCGAGTTAGTTTTTTCAGTCATTTCAGTTTTAAATTTGAGTCAGTTGAGTTAAGTTTTCAGTCAATAAACGAGTTAAGAGTCTTGTGTTGACTCCATAGCCCAATAGACGATGGCACTGCCTACTCTCCCAGAAATCTGCAGTTCTTGGCACCTTCCAGGAGCTACCATCCCCATTGGAGCCAATGTTAGAGTCGGTCTCTTCATCCCTCCATCAGAGATCAAAATCTCTTTTGTTGCATTTCATTTTAGGTGTCTCATTCACTTCAGTCATCTGCATTCCATTAGGAGCATCGATCTTCTGACGGAAGGTTATTTTCGCTCATATCCCTTATGCCTTGTACCTGTTGGCTCAGGTCTGTTCATCAAAGTCCATCAAAATAATTTTACAGTCATTTACAGCCCTGTTTGGTCTTTTGGTGGGCAAAGTGTCTTTTTAGGGTTTTTCAGTCTCATTAGGTTTAGGGTTTCACAAAGTTAGTCTTCAAAGTGTCAAAAAATTCCAGCAGGCACATGAGGGAGGTTCAAAATAAGTTTTCATTTCAAAATTTCATCATTATAATGTTAGATCATGATTATTCTTCAAAACTCTGTTTTGAAGAAAAATCGTCAATTTTGTCTTTTGTAATAAATGCCATGTAATTCTTAAAAAGTTTTCTCAGTTGTGAAGATCTTCAGGCGCAGCCCTGGTTGCCTTTGCCAATTTCCATGCCAGCTATCCCTACAAAAAATAGACAAGATTTTCGTCATTCAGCTCAAAAAACTCAAAGGAAACAAGCAAAACAAAGTTTGTATTAAAAAGTGAAAAGTGCCAAGGTTGAAACATTAGAAAGTGGGTTTTCTAAATTAAAAATCAAAGTCCATGTTATACAAGATATTTTCACCATTCAAATAGTTCATTTGCATCAAGAAACATCAGTGAAGCCAAGTCAAGTGTGGAAGAGCTAAAATCGTGAGTTAGAGGTTGGACTATGTATTGGAGTTGCTGCGCGGCGCGTTGGGAGAAGGCGCAGCGCACAAGGAGGTCGCGGCACATACAACCGCCATTCACTTTGTATATTTCAATGTGCGCAATGCACATATTGGTCGTATTGCAGTGGGTTGTGCGCACGGTGCACAGAGCCAACAAGCAAATTTTTTCATTGCCCTCAACGAAATTTCAAATCTTTCGCTCCCATTTGCCCCGAGTAAGTCCGACTGATCTTTCTATTGTTATTGAGTAGTGTTTGGTGTGGTTTCGAAGTTTGATTTGGAGAATTTGAATGTCAAATTTTAAACCCTATCCTCTTATCAAAAACTGCTCCTTAGGGTTTGAGTTTGAGTGTTAAGATTTGACTTTGGTGCCAGCACACTCCCACTCCATTGCTCACCTGTGTTTTCCTTTTCCATCACTGTCATATCATCATACAGTCCCTCCCTTAATCCCTTACATCCCATTATCCCTATCCCTCAAATCCTTTCATTTCCTATCCTTATCTTTCCCCATATCATTTGCAAAAATTACTAATCCCAAATTCCCAAAAATGGTCAAGTGACTGTCCTCACACTTCAATTTTCACTTGACAAAGCTCCACTATACCCACTGTCCATATTTACCATAGTCCCTTCCTATTTTGGCACACATTTGGAAATTGGAGGCAAATACACCAAATTCTTATTTTCACCTCATACAGATCAACATACACTTGACATACACCTTGAAACATCATGGAGGCAGACACTGATACATCCTATTGTTGAGGTCCAAAGATGTTCTTTCTTCCACCACATTCCACTCCATTTCCTTTGTCCATTATTAATCACAGGCTCAAATGATTAGTAGAATTAGTTAAAATTGCTTTAAGAATATATATCATGACTAACTTGCTATGTTTTTATGATTTTGTCATTGTAGTACTTTTGAACTAGATCTAGCTGCAGAATGCAGACATTCTGTAGCTAGTGGCTGATTCTGCAGCTGTCTTTATGTCTACGCAGGTTCTAGGTGTCATCTCAGAGGAAAAAACATATGGTCATATTCCACATCATTCCCTCATCATTTGTTGCTCTCCACGAAGTTTGAACGGAATTCTGTAGGCGGTTATGTACATGGGAACTCAAACTAGGAGAGAGACTCCTAATAGGACAAGGACAGTCCAGATGTCCTTAATTATGTTACGTAACCACCATCAAAGTCCTAGTTTGGTTTTTATTTGGAAAGACAATTATCCCTAGGTTATCTCAAGACAGTTATGTAATTTTGTTACAAATATGGCTCGGGAAACCAAGGGACAAGGTTAGATTTTGTGGTTGATTGCTAGATTTCAGAAGTTCGAAAACACTCTGTTTTTGAAGTAATTTCTCTTTAATTAAAGAAGCATCATTTCCTTGAAAGCATTGAGTCAATCTTGAAGTATATTTCGTGCTACTCTGGTGGTAGAGGGCCCCTGCTACCTGAGCAACCTTGTTTATATGGTTTAGATAAGTATTTTAGTCTCATTTTCATTTCTAGCTTAGGCAATTTTCTGAAGTTTATGTTCATGTTTGTTTACATTAATTATCATAGCTAGACTTACTCTTATAAACTCTTCCAAAATATCATCACGATGAATAAGACATAGCTGTGGTATTGTAGGTTTTAGTTGCATTTCTTTTCAAATTTTATGATTTATGCTTGTTTACACTAAGTATCACAGCCAGTCTTACTCCTACAAACTCTTCCAAAACATCATTAACAATGAATGAGAAAAAGCTGTGGTGTCTTAGATTCTAGTTGTATTTTCTTTCAATCTTATGTTTATGTTCAATTGCATTGAATAATACAGCCAAACTTGTTTTACAAACTCTTCCAAAATATCATTCCTATTGAACGAGATGGGTTGTAGAATTCCATAGACTAGTTGCATGATTAATTTAGTTATAGCACTTCGGAGGTTGATTGCATTTAGTTCAGCTCTGTCACTACATTTCTAGTTTGATAATGTCATTTTTCGTTTAACTCTGTTCACTGTACTTCAAGTAGATTAGAAGCACTCTAGTTCAGTCTCAGTTCATTTTGTTTCAAGGAAAAATTAATGGCATTTTAGTTTAGGTACAGTCACTATCTTTTAGGGATGATAGATCACATTCTAGCCTAGGTTATCCATTGTATTTCAAGTAGTATTAGTTGTCAAAATTAATCTCTCGGCCTTCATTATTTACAAACTTACTTTTGTTCTAAATTTATATTGATACATCATCACATGAACAGGGGTCAGTCATATTAGTTTAAGGCTTTGATCACTCTGCAAATATTTTACAAACTCACTTATAGCCTTTTTCCCAAGCATCATTTTAGAAAATTTCAAAACTTATGAATAAGGCCTAGAAGTGATAAGTCAAGTTGCAGAATAGGGCAACTTCAGCATCATAGGTTAATCTAGAATAGGAACCTTACTGTGTTACAAATAATCATTTTTTTTGTGAGTTGATTGTTTATTTAGGAGAACTTCATTTACACTTAACTTGTTCATTTCTCAAGCTCTTCCAACATACCTTTAATGAATGAATTGGATAAGTTCAAGCTCATGTTGTGATTTATTTTCTTGCAATAAAGTCATTATCAAGCTTTGCATTTGTTGTTTGTCATCCATAGTTTAGGCTTTGTTCTATTTTAAATAACCAATAGCTTCTTTTCACCAGCACTTAGTTCTTTCCCTTTTCAAACGTAAAACCATAAAACCAAAAACATCATAAAACACTAAACACAACATAGTGAGAAACGAATACCTAAGCACATATAGTGCACCACACTTCAGCATTTTACCAACCCTGGTTGACAATTAATGAACTCAATTTAGGAACACTAGGTTGAGCACAAACATTTTGGCGCCGTTGTCGGGGAAGTGTAACTAGGTAGCCTTGTTTCTTAACTCCCAAAAACAATGATATGCGTAGAGAGAGATACTCAGGGGGTAGATTCATAAGAAGCAGAATTTTGATTCCTAGAACACTACTTGTTTCACCTAGATCAAGAGCCATTACACCTCCAACTCAGACCCACACTCCATCCTTTACTGATCTTAGACTTCCAGAAGACTTAAGATCAAATATTCCATTATAAATACCTTCCACTTCATCCACTGAACCTTTCTTAGGAGAAGATTCAAGGACCCTTGCTAGAGATACAAATTTTTCCACTTCCACAGAAGAATCAACTATGGCAAAAGAAGGGGGAGGAGGAGTCTTTAATGGAGAACACAAATTATTTGGAGGGGGTAGAGGTAGAGGTAGAGGAGAAGGAGGTAGAGGTGCAGAAGGAGAAGGAAGTAGAGGAAGAGGTAGAAGAGAAATGGGAAACTCTTTTGGGTTTCCTATAGTAGATGAAGAAACCAATACAACTATGAAAAAAAATTCACCCTCTGTCCTTCCAAAATTCTATGGACTTAAAACTGAAGATCCTGAAACCTTCCTATTTGAATTTGAAGTCCTATGTAGAACTTATGACTACTTACAAGATGCTCAAAAAATTAAACTATTTCCTTCAACATTGAAAGGAGCAGCATTGAAGTGGTTTATGAGTTTGATCAACAGTTCTATTAGGACATGGGAAGACATGAAACAAGCATTTCTAGAGAGGTATTTGGATTATTGTATGCCAATCAATCATAAGGAGGAAGTGTTTAAGATGTTACAAAAAGAATATGAAAACCTGGAAGATTTGTTGGAGAGATTTCATTACAACATCAAAAGAGAAAAAATGGAGAACTTAGATCAAGAAACCTTAAAAGCTTTCTTGTTGAAGACAATTAGGGATGAATGGTTGGATATCCTTAACATGATGGGAAAAGGGGATATATGTCAGCTCACATTACCTGAAAAATCTGAGTTATGTATCAACCTTTCAAGAGGGAAATCCAAAACTGTAAAAGGTCCAAGAGACCCTGCTCTTGCAAGGGCAAGTAAGTCTGCTTCTGGGACGGTAAGTAGGGCAAAGATAGGACATATGCTTGATGAATTCAAATCTGACATCTTAGGGAGTCTTAGTGAACAAATAGACACCCTTAAGTTACAAAAAAAGCAAAAAGCTGAATCTGATGCCTTAGCAATATTTTGTCCCAAATGTAGAAGGAAGCATGCCTTGAGAGAATGTCCTTTGGATGCAAAAGTTGTAGAGACTTGTGTAATTTGTTCAGAAAAACATGAGACCAAGATTTTTCCTTCACTTCCTGGTCTTAAAGTTTTCTTTCAAGAGAAAACTCCTACAAATTCCACAGAATCTCTCAATTTTGTCTCTAGAAGGCCTTGGCAAGGACCTCAAACACAAGGATTCCATGATCAAATGTATAACCAACCTCCACCAAATTGGAATTCTTGGCAGCAACCTTGGCCCCAATTTCAAAATCGATCTCAAGCTTGGGCACAAGGAGCACAAAATCCATATGGAAGATACTCTCAGTACTATCAGTATCCACCATCCTATCCACCATACCCACATTTTTCTCCTCAAAGTCCTCAACAAAATCCTCAACATAATCCTCAGAACCCACAACATCAAAATCAACCACTTCCATTACCATTTCCTCAGAAAGCAAATCAGTTGCCTGCTCAACCCATACCAAACCCCAACAATAAAAATCCTCAGAATACATACATGATAGAAGGCCAACAGTTTCCAATCTATTTAATCACTCCTCTAGACCTTAGTGATGTTCAACTTAGGTCTGGAAGAATACTTGAAAAGAGGAAACATTCTATGATCATACAAGAACAAGACAACTCTGAGGAAGATTCTCTACGGGAAAATAAAATTCTTGAAGAAGACACATCTTTTCAGGACCCAAACATTGAAAAAATAAAACAAAAAGAACCAATAATTTCAACTCCTGTATTAGAGCAGCCATCAACATCCACTTCTACACCTCCCTTTCCAGAAAGATTACAAATTGATAGGGGGGTAGAAAAACAAATTATGGTGCCTAATTATGATTTCCTAGATGAGCTGAGAAATGTTTGTATTAAGATTCCATTATTACAAGCTATCAAGGAAATTCCAATTTTAGCAAAGACAATAAAGGAGTTGAGCATGAAGAAAACAAGAAAAAGAATAAGAGAGACAAAAAAAATTCAACTGGCAGGAAAAATAGCAGATATCATGATGGGTAAGATTGCTATTCCAAAGTATCTAGACCCAGGAAATCCAGTTGTTAAAATTCACATCAATGGAATTGAGATCCAAAACACACTCATTGATTTAGGGGCAGCAATCAATATCATGAGTAGACAAATCATGGATAAACTGAAACTTCCTAATCTTCTTTTTACACCCACATTATTACAACTAGCAGACAGATCTGTGATCAAACCTGATGGGGTAATAGAAGATATTCTAGTGTCTCTAGATTCTTGGGAGTACCCTGTGGATTTCATGATCCTAACTCCTAAGAATAATCTAGGAGGGCATCCTATTATATTAGGAAGACCTTGGTTAGCTACAGCTGATGCTTTCATTAGTTGTAGATCCGGTGATATGTACATCTCTGATGGTAATTCAACTAAGAAATTCACTTTGTATCCTCCAGCAAGGACAATTACAGATTTAGATGATACTCAATGGATAGAGGATGAAGAAGACTTACAAACTCTCTTCACAATTTCAGAAATTAGTGAAGATAGTCAAATTCTGAATACTTTAGAAAACTTTGAATCCTCTTCGGAATACAAACATGAACAATTTCAAGAAGAATCCAACATTGAGTTTTTGTCATCAAGACACATGTCTCTTTATTCTATGGATAAATTTGGCAGCTCTATAATTGAGATATTTCCAGGCAAAACTTTAAACATAAACAAGAACCTAGAAAAATCTCAACAAGAAGAGCTAGTCAAGATCTTACAAAGACATTCTTCTGCATATGCATGGGAGTACACTGATATGAAAGGGATAAGCCCTAAGACTTGCACTCATCACATCTACATAGAGGAAAATTGTAAATCAATCAGACAACCTCAAAGACGGATGAATCCAAATCTTAGGGAGATTGTTAAAGAAGAATTGCAGAAATTGTTGAATGTCAACTTTATCTATCCTATTTCAGATAGTCAGTGGGTTTCTCCCTTGGTAATTGTGCCAAAGAAAAATGGTAAATGGAGGGTATGTATTGACTACTGAGAATTAAACAAAGCTACTCTTAAAGATCATTTTCCCCTACCTTTCATAGATCAGGTGTTAGATACCTTAGATGGCAAAAAGTACTTCTCATTTCTAGATGGGTTTAGTGGTTATAATCAAATTCAAGTAGCACTTGAGGATCAAGACAAAACCACATTTACCTGTCCTTGGGGTACCTATTCTTACCGAGTATTTCCATTTGGATTATGCAATGCACCTGCAACATTTCAAAGGGCAGTATTAGGAATCTTTTCGAATCTAATACATGATTGTGTAGAGGTATATATGGATGATTTCACAGTTTATGGAAACACATTTGAAGAAGCCTTAGAAAACTTGGAAAAAGTTTTAAAAAGATGTAAAGAAGCAAATCTTTCACTTAGTCATGAGAAGTGTTTTATGATGTTTATTGAAGGAATTGTTTTAGGACATCACATTTCAGGGGATGGGATTAGAGTTGATGAGTCAAAAGTTGAAGTCATCTCTAACTTATCTATTCCAAGTTGTCAAAAAGATGTTAGGATTTTTCTAGGATTTACAGGATATTATCGAATATTTATAGAAAACTTCACCAAGATAACATCTCCACTCTTCAAATTACTTACCAAAGACTGTGAATTCAAATGGAGTTCTGACTGCCAGTTAGCCTTTGAGACCCTGAAAACAAAAATTTCTGAAGCACCTATTTTAAGGGGACCTAACTGGAAGTTACCTTTTCATATTTCAACAGATGCCTCAGATACAGCTCTAGGAGCAGTATTGGGACAAAAAGACCTGATTCCCTATGCCATCTACTATACCAGTAAAAATTTGACTCCTTCAGAGTTAAACTATAGTGTAACTGAAAAAGAGTTTTTAGCTGTTGTTCATGCCATAAACAAATTCAGACACTATATAACAGGCTATGAAACTTTTGTTCACACAGATCATTCTGCAATTAGATACTTAATGAACAAATCAATTACTAATGGCATAGTCATAAGATGGTTATTGCTTTTACAAGAATTCAACATTACCATTCTAGATAGGCCTGGAAAACAAAACACAGTAGCTGATTTCCTATCTAGACTCCAAAACATCAAAGATGACACTCCAGTTGAAGATCAATTTCCCGATGAATATCTTTTTGCAATTTCTACCCAAACTCCTTGGTTTGCTGACATTGCTAATTATTTAGTTTTAGGAAAATTTCCTTCAATAATGAATGCAAGAGATAAAAGAAAAATCATTTATGACAGTGCAAAATATTCATGGGTTGCTAATGAGTTGTACAAGACAGGTCCAGATTTTATCATTAGGAGATGTGTTCGGGAAGATGAGATGCCCGAGATTCTCAAAGCATGTCATGATGAACCTTGTGGCGGATACTTTGCTGATAAGAGGACAGCTTATAAGGTCCTTCATTTAGGATATTATTGGCCATCCCTTTTAAAGATGCTAAAGAGTATGTCAAAAGGTGTGACAGTTGCCAAAGGGTAGGGAAACCTTCTCCTTCAGGTGAGATGCCATTGCAGCCTCAGGTACATATTGAACCTTTTGAAAAATGGGCTTTGGATTTTTTAGGACCTATTAGCCCTCTATCAAGACAAAATAAATATATATTAGTTTGCACTGATTATGTTACCAAATGGGTAGAGGCCAAGCCATTACTTTTTGCTACTGAAGCATCTGTAGTTAATTTTCTTTTTGAGGATATTTTTACTCATTTTGGTGTCCCAAGGGAAATTGTTACAGATCAAGGAGCTCAATTAGGCTAGTGGAACAAATGATGGAGAGGTAAAAAATCAGACACAGAAAATATACTCCCTATCATCCACAAGCAAATGGTCAAGTGGAATCTACTAATAAGGTCATTGAAGGGATCCTAACAAAGACTGTTCATTTACATAGAAGAGATTGGGCAGATAGGCTTCCTAAAGCCTTGTGGGCCTATAGAACTACATGGAGAAGCACAACAGGTCATACTCCTTATGAACTTGTTTATGGAAAGAAAGTTTTGTTTCCCATAGAGTTCCAGATTCAAACTTTCAAAATGGCAGTTCAGTTAGGACTGGATCTAACAGAGGCACAAAAGCATAGATTGGAGCAGATTAATGAATTGGATGAGATCAGACAAGATGCAGTTCAGAAAATAAGTATAGTCCAGTAGCAAAGGACTAGATGGCATGATATGTACATCAAGGAAAAGAAGTTCAAAGAAGGTGATTGGGCTTTCTTGTTTGATTCAAAGTTCAAAGATTTTCAAGGTAAATTCCAAACACATTGGCTTGGGCCATATGAAATTGTGAAATTTTTTGACAATGGAGCAATAAAAATCAGGACAATAGATGAATAAGAGGTCACTTTTCTTGTGAATGGTCATATATTGAAGCTGTATCATAAGCCACTTTCAAGAGAAGAATTTTTCAAGAAGTTCCAGGAAAACAATGATGTGAAGTTAATGAAGAAGAATCTTTCTTCTTCATCAACTTAATTGAATTTTCTGAAGTCATTTTATTGAAAAAAAAAAGTATAAACATGAAAACTAATCACTGATTAGCATGTTTATACAGAAAAGGTAGAGTGAAAATTAGAATCTTTCTGACACTTTAGCTTTTCAAATTTGTTTTTCTGCAAGCAGTTGTTACAAAATCATAAGTGTAGATCCATTTCACTTATGATCCATTTCATTTCATTCATCCATACTTCATTTCATTCATTCATCCATACTCCATTTCATTCATTCATACACACTTCATTCATTTCACTCCATGGTCCACCTCATTTCCATTCCAGATTTTTAAAGTTTGATGTCTTTCTGCAATTGAATAATACATATCATGAATTGCAGGCCACTTCACTCCATTTCATAAGTTGTGATCCATTCCACTCCATTATTTACTTCATTCATATTCCATTACATCATATTTCATCATCCATCTTCACTCATTCCATACAACATTCCACTCATGCTCCAAACCATTCCATTTCATTTTTCAAGTTCTTTACAGGTACATTATGCAATCAATCAGACATTCTGCAGCCAGTCAGACATTCTGCAGCCAGACAGACATTCTGCAGCCAGAGATCCTGAAGGCACTGTCTAGTAATCACCTGATCTGCAATAAAATGATCCTGCATATCCATGACAACAAGCAAAATCAAGAAGGTTATGAAGACTCAAAAATTAATGATTTTCAGGAGAGAACAAAGCATATGAAGAACACAAAAAAAATCAGAGGAAAGGCAAAGGTAAAAGTTCTGATTATAATGACATATCATGAAATATTTTAGTATAGTTAAGTTATGAATAATTCAAAAAGTTGTTTTAATTAATTTTTTTGATCATGCCTAACAAACCTCTCGCAAAAACTTTGGATAAAACTCCTTCTATTCCACCATTTCAAATCCCATATCCGATCATCATTTAAAAATCTAAACGGTTAAAGTGCTAAAGTGATTGGATTAGTCACGTCACTAGGCCAAAGCATTTAATGATGATTTTGAATTCGTTACAAAATATCTCCGCGGTATTTTCTTCTGTGATATCTTTCAACTCGTATACATCATCCTCACCTCATTATATTCATTCCGTAACCACTCCATATCACTCTTTCCCGTAGCCAATTTTTCACCATTCTGGTCTATGAAACAGAGGCATCTCTGTAACAACCATTGTCACCGTGAACAGAGGAGCAACAATTTGAAGGTTGGAAAGAGGAGTTATGGGTCTTATAGTGAGGACTGAACCGGTTGGCACTAAGTACTTGGAAGGTTATCCTCAAGTCAGAGAAATTTTACAACAAGCAGGGTGGTTGCAATTCTTTGAAAAATTCAGTGGGTTTCACAAAGAGGTGACCAAAACGTTTGCAAGATCCTTCAACAGAGCTGAGGTTGAGATAGGAGATATCAAATTCACCATTACTGAAGCCTTCATTGCAGAAGCAACCGAATTGCCCAGACAAGGAGAAAGGTGGTTCAAGAATAGATAATTTCATAACGAAGCATGGAAGCAGATACTCAAGTCACCAGGTATGGATGTTACCATTTTTAAAAAGGGTATCCCTAGCTCTGCACTAAAGAACAAATGGAGGAACATGTTTCTTATATTGCAAAAATTCATCACTTGTGAAGGAAGATAAGGTACTTTATATGTCTATCATATTCAGTTGATAATGCATTTCCTAGAAGAAGAACTCAATTTGCCATTTTTCTTGCTTCATAGTTTAAAGAAAATGGCCTCAAGTGTTCAAAAGAGAATTCAATTTCTGGAAACAACCTTATACCACCATGGTTTAGTCAAAATTTTGATTGAACATCATTTGAGAAAAATGGGAGATAATTGGGAAGATTTCTTAGTGAGAAATCACTTTGAAGAACCCAAGGAACCTCCACCTGAAGACAAACCTACAAAAAGAAGCAGAAATGGAAAACCTCCAAAACTGAAACTGGTAAAACAATACAAGAAAGTAGCGAAGAAATGATTTCTGAGAAATTGACTCATATTAAGAAGCAGCTTAAGAAAGAGAGGATAATAAGAAAATTTGCCAGAGAGAAAGGAGAAGGGCCATCTCAACCGAGAAGGAGCCACAGACTTAGAGGGATACTAAAGAAAACAAAAGTTAAACAAACTGGAGTCATAAACATAGAGGACGAAGAAAAACCTACTGAGGAGGATTTTGATGAAGGAGTTCCTAAAATAGACCCAGCACAGCAAGAAATTTACAACTATGTTGAGACATTAGAGAAAAGAGCTTCAGAAGGAAGAGATAGAACTCCTATTCCACCAAAATATGCAGTTGATATCCTAAGGAGGGATAAATATGAGTTAGAAATAATCAACAGACATATCAAGAATGAGAATGAAATTCTGAGAGAGCAAGTTAAACTGAAAACTGATATGAATTCAACTCTGTCTCTACAAATGCAAAAGTTACACAAGGCCAGTGAAAAATTGAAGAAGAGAAATAAAAATTTAACCAGGGCACTCACAAATTTGAGATTCAAGTTAGTCATAAGGAAGCCCAAAAGGCCTTTGACTTCCAGGCAAAGCAGAAGAAGAGGGTTGGATGTCCTTGCAGAGGTCTCAGAGTTCATGGAATAGTTGCATGAGGACATGCAAGAATCTAGCAGTGGGGGTATGTTGAGCTCCAAAGATGTTCTTTCTTCCACCACATTCCACTCCATTTCCTTTGTCCATTATTAATCACAGGCTCAAATTATCAGTAGAATTAGTTAAAATTTCTTTAAGAATATATATCATGACTAACTTGCTATGTTTTTATGATTTTTTCATTGTAGTACTTTTGAACTAGATCTAGCTGCAGAATGCAGACATTCTGTAGCTAGTGGCCGATTCTGCAGCTGTCTTTATGTCTACGCAGGTTCGAGGTGTCATCTCAGAGGAAAACACATATGGTCATATTCCACATCATTCCCTTATCATTTTTTGCTCTCCACGAAGTTTGAACGGAATTCTGTAGGCGGTTATGTACATGGGAACTCAAACTAGGAGAGAGACTCCTAATAGGACAAGGACAGTCTAGATGCCCTTAATTATATTATGTAACCACCATCAGAGTCCTAGTTTGGTTTTTATTTGGAAATACAATTATCCCTAGGTTATCTCAAGACAGTTATGTAATTTTTTTACAAATATGGCTCGGGAAACTGAGGGACAAGGTTAGATTTTGTGGTTGATTGCTAGATTTCAGAAGTCCAAAAACACTCTGTTTTTGAAGTAATTTCTCTTTAATGAAAGAAGCATAATTTCCTTGAAAGCATTGAGTCAATCTTGAAGTATATTTCGTGCTACTCTGGTGGTAGAGGGCCCCTGCTACCTGAGAAGCCTTGTTTATACGTTTTAGATAAGTATTTTAGTCTCGTTTTCATTTCTAGCTTAGGCAAGTTTCTGAAGTTTATGTTCATGCTTGTTTACATTAATTATCACAGCTAGACTTACTCTTATAAACTCTTCCAAAATATCATCACGATGAATAAGGCATAGCTGTGGTATTATAGGTTTTAGTTGCATTTCTTTTCGAATTTTATGATTTATGCTTGTTTACACAAGTGTCACAGCCGGTCTTACTCCTACAAACTCCTCCAAAACATCATTAACAATGAATGAGAAACAACTGTGGTGTCTTAGATTCTAGTTGTATTTTCTTTCAATCTTATGTTTATGTTCAATTGCATTGAATAATACAGCCAAACTTGTTTTACAAACTCTTCCAAAATATCATTCCTATTGAACGAGATGGCTGTAGAATTCCATAGATTAGTTGCATGATTAATTTAGTTATAGCACTTCGGAGGTTGATTGCATTTAGTTCAGCTCTGTCACTACATTTCCAGTTTGATAATGGCATTTTTAGTTTAACTCTGTTCACTATACTTCAAGTAGATTATAAGCACTCTAGTTCAGTCTCAGTTCATTTTGTTTCAAGGAAAGATTAATGGCATTTTAGTTTAGGTACAGTCACTTTCTTTTAAGATTGATAGATCACATTCTAGCCTAGGTTATCCATTGTATTTCAAGTAGTATTAGTTGTCAAAATTAGTCTCTCGACCTTCATTATTTACAAACTTACTTTTTTTCTAAATTTATATTGATACATCATCACATGAACAGGGGTCAGTCATATTAGTTTAAGGCTTTGATCACTCTGCAAATCTTTTACAAACTCACTTATAGCCTTTTTCCCAAGCATCATTTTAGAAAATCTCAAAACTTATGAATAAGGCCTAGAAGTGATAAGTCAAGTTGTAGAATAGGGTAACTTCAACATCATAGGTTAATCTAGAATAGGAACCTTACTGTGTTACAAATAATCATTTTTTTTGTAAGTTGATTGTTTATTTAGGAGAACTTCATTTACACTTAACTTGTCCATTTCTCAAGCTCTTCCAACATACCTTTAATGAATGAATTGGATAAGTTCAAGCTCATGTTGTGATTTATTTTCTTGTAATAAAGTCATTATCAAGCTTTGCATTTGTTGTTTGTCATCCATAGTTTAGGCTTTGTTCTGTTTTAAATAACCAATAGCTTATTTTCACCAGCACTTAGTTCCTTCCCTTTTCAAACGTAAAACCATAAAACCAAAAAAATCATAAAACACTAAACACAACGTAGTGAGAAACAAATACCTAGGCACATATAGTGCACCACACTTCAGCTGTTTACCAACCCTGGTTGACAATTAATGAACTCAATTTAGGAACACTAGGTTGAGCACAAACACCTATGACCGAGACAGTGATTCCACCACTGAACTACATGCACCTAGAAGGCCAACAAGGAAACTAACATGTTAAGGCACATGAAGAACCATTATTGGGCACGAAATCATGTTTGCAAAGCGAGAATCAAGATCCTGAAAGCAAGGCTAAGGAGGGCACTAAAGCGTCGCAAAAGGCATGATAGACTCCAAATTTTGGCTGAAGCTTCTTTGGCCCAGCATAGTGCTTGATGGTGGACATTCACCCCAAATTTTAAGAAATTTGGGAAATTTTTTTGTCAATTTTGAATTTTTGGGCCTAAACATAGATTTTCCTGCCCGACGCGTAGCGCCACTTGGCGCGTGCTTATAATTGGCAGCTCTTCTGCAGGAAAAATTTGCATTTCTGGATTTTTCATCAAAATTTGTGCATTCATATGGATTACCTAAGGATTTCATCAAGTTCTAGGTTGCCTAAAGGGTCAAAAACACCCTAAAAATGGCCTTTCTGCCACCTTTTGCACACACAGGAAGCAGTGTTGGGAGATTTGATTTTTGGAGGGGCAAATGGAAACCAAATCCAGAAATTCCACTTGGGTTGGAAAGCAGACAGGTAGGGCTTTCCAACGAGCTATCCTACGCTCAATTTTGATTTCAATAAGGCCCTCAACATCAGCTCCAAACTTGTGCTACGCATAGAGATTCCAGGCGTGACGCATAGAGAATTTTGGCCTATTTTTCACTCAGCAGCTCAAAATTTCGCCTAGTTTTGGCCAGTTTCACTTTTTCATGTAATTTTTGATATACATTGATTTAATTTCATGTCCATGATTTAATTTTGGCACATTTTTACTCATTCTAGAAGATTCATTCACCAAAAGGTGAAATGTAAGTGAATGGATCAGTTTCCTAGCATATAGAGGCAAGTTGTTTCATGGCCTATTTTCTAATTCCTAGTTTAGATATGGTTGAAATAGCTACTAGAATGATGAGATCGACCCCTAGAGGCATGGGAATGGGTTAGGCTTGTCTATATGATGTATTTTCTCAGTCATTTTCAGGGTTGGACATTTGGGATTACTTGGCATTTCATTGTACATTTCATCTCTGCACTTTTGGCAAAGGAATAGACTAGAGTTTGCAGCACTTTTTGGGATCAATGTGGCTCTATGTTTTGATGGTATTTTTCTCTATGTAATTGTAAGTTCACTGATGTCTATGTGTATCATTTTCCCTTCTATTTTCTTCTTAAATTAAACAAATCAGTGTTAAAGGTGGAATTCATTAACTTGCTTTGCTCTGCCTTTAGTTTTGTTTAATTTTCCATGTTTTCATCTTTTTGAGGAGGAATCTTGAGACCCTCTTGCCTTCTTCAGCTCCTCACCAATCTGATCCATCCATTCATTCAATCTAAAGCATCAAAAAAATTTCCTTCCTTGCCCCAATCAGAACTCTGCAAAAACTAGGCCTAATCCCCGCACCCAAAACCGCCTTTCCCTTTGATCCAACAAAAACCCCCAAAAACACAATCAAACTCCTTCACTTATATACCTAGCCTAAAATTAGCTTTTATTTCAATCATCTCAAGCCCTATTGATTACTTTTCGTTGAGAGTGACCCGGAGAGAGCCCTCTCCTGTTCTGGTAGGGCTAGCTACCAGACTGAGCGTGGTTTGATGTTACCCTGAACTCTGCCTTATTTCAGCCTGAGGTAGATTTAGGCAATAACAGACCTCTTTCAGTTTTAAGCTTTTCTAATTGACTTGGTGTATACTTAGGGGGTTTCCCCTGCATTCTACGAGAGTGTCTTGGTAATTCAACCACGTTTAATGTTTAACACACGAAATCAAAAAATGTTTCAAAAAATTAGACCTAAGGTCACTAAGGAAACAATAAATTTGAACACGTTCCTACAAAATATAAGAGACAATCCACACACAAACAGTATGTTTCCACACTAAAAACACTAGTTGGTGATGAAATCCAAAGTCGTATAATTTTAATGTGGAAAACTTGGCGGTTGGAACAGTTACCTCGACAACTTGCTTAATGAAATAGTCTGGTGCAAGTCCATCCACTTATGCCATCTCGAAGTGAAGAGTACCCTTCGGAAAGTCCAAGTGAGTCTAGCCAACGTCTGCTCCAGGTATAGTGGGACCTTCCCACCGTTGTCACCTTGGAAAAAATCTTGAATATTATGGTCACTAAGGTCACCAACGGAAAAAAATGCACCTGGGGGAACAGTCTACGATCCGATATACATGCAAGGGAAAAGTATCAAGCTCAATTCCCTTGAAGGCTCCCCGAAATCGTAAATCCAAGGTTTTCAGACAAGTGACCCCAGGCTCTTCAACAATGGTTAATCTGATGTTTACAGTTTCTATTACATGCGCATATTATATCTTTTCCAATGAGATAGGTACGATTACCTCACTAGGTCCAACATGACCTCGTGCTTGACTCTTTTAAGAAGAGCTTCCGAGAGTACAAATCAAACAATTGGATTTTCCTACTGAAAGATTCTACATTTTTGTTTAAACTATTTTGGAAAGTTTATTACAACCTATTCCAAAACACTAGCCTAAGCTATGTTGGTGGAATGAGCCCTAGAAAATGTAAAATATCTAGATTGATTTTAATTAAGCGTTGTATTAGTTTGACTGTTACTTAACATAAAGGATATGGAGTTGAAAATTTAATGATGTTTGTGATCCGACTCAAAATACTCGAAATGCATCTATATGAGAAGTGCAACTATTTTTTTTCAGTGAATCTTATTTAAGAGAAAGTTGAGAGATTTTATCAATTTTGAAAACAAAAACACTTTCATTCATAAACAAAATCCTTTTTGAAAATGTTGGACACCTAATCCTCAACGGGTAGGTGTGGAGGGCGAATGGACAAAAGGAGTCCAAGAGACAACTTGGAAGATGAATATGAGGGTCACATAATGTACTATAAAAGCATAGCTATAGTTAATAATAAAATAACTCAGGCCTATCATTCCTATGTGTGTGTTTACTTTCTCATCCACCATGCGTGTGTTTAAAATGGTATCAGAGCAGGTGTATTCTGGCCTTGCTCCAAATTGAGGTAGTGGTATTATATTGAGCCACTTCCTCTGTGATATTCTCTTTGTGCCTGTATTTTGTTGAATGCAATACTGAGCGCACTAGCGGTTAATGGTGTTGGTATTGTGAAGAGGTATTACACTCCCTTGGTTATAGTGCATATTCCATTATCACACTCTGACCCCACCTAATCGCTCAATTCATGGTTATTGGCTTGCGCTATCCGAGTAGCAGGGGATCTCTCAATATTATTTTAGCCATATAATAATGGCATGCTTCCATTCTCTACCATACCAATCTAAGTTTCCTTGAAATATTTGCGCAGTCTTCGTAACTCATATTCTTCTCCTACCACTTTCCTGCCGTGTCCACCAACTCCTTCGTCCTCCTGCCATATTTTTGCCGTGGCCACCGACACCTTCGTCTGTTCCCTCACACCTATGAAAATTCCCTCACACCTCCATATGCAGCTCCCATATTGAGCTCCTCTCGGCTCTCCCTTCTAGCCCATCACTCCCACAACTCACTCCTACCAGCCTCACTGCCAAAAGCCTTCGCTCACACCTATCGGGCTCAGCGCCTTCCAACTCAGCCCTCTCCCTGTGCACCGATCTACCAATCTGCCTATCCCGTGGCACCTCCTCCGACAGGCTCTTCCATATCCCTCACGTCATAGGGCTGATGGGTTGAGATCAACAGCACGCCGGTACTCAGTTTGGGTGTGATCGTGTTGGTTTCCCCATAAGAGGGACTTGCCCAGCAGCATGAGAGCTTCATAGTTCTTTTGGCCTCTAGGCTGCTTGATAGCTTGTTTGCATAAGCGCATCGTTTCCTCATAGTTTCCCTTTGACAGGGCCTCAAAATCTACTTTTAGAGTTGTGTTTGAGTTGTGAAGCCGACTTATGGCAACTTCTTGAAATGAATGAATATTGCGTTGAATTTACTATGTTGTGTTAAATATTGGAATTGATTTCGGTTCCTTTGAAATGGTCATTCCTTCTATGTGTTGGAGACTATTGAAGATTGTTCATGCTATACGATGCATATTCGATGCTATATGATAATGGGTGAGTCGCGGCAGTAACAAGGTTATAACTCCATACACCGACCCCGTCATAAATCTAACAATAGCTCTTCTGCACTCACGCTTATTTATGATATGTCATATGTGATCTGGCATTTTATTATATTGATTTGTGTTTAAAAATTCCTGGAATTTCACTAACACTACGAAAATTTCATATGCGAATGACTATCATATAACCCTGAACATAACAGCAGTTGAAGATTTGTATGTGTGTTTTACTGAACTAGCTAGCACTGATACAAGTTCGGAAAACATATTCCTTCCCTTGTCTGCCTCTTCTTGTATGCCTTTAGCAGTGTGTTGTTTGCCTTCTCCCCAACAATGTCATTTCATATTCTCCAGCAAGGTTCATTGGGGAATTAGGAAAATTCAGAGAGAAATTGAAAGGTTTCTATGAAGTGACTGTTACAACTATGCGCAAATGTGGATAATGAAATAGAGATAACTTGGGTGTCCATATTCCATTGTCAAAGACAAAGATTCCAGAGGATCATAGATAATTTAGAAGCTGGTTTACCTTGATTTGTTCCATAAGATGGTTTCCCTTATCATTATATCTTTGTTTTTAAGAAAAAAGGGACCATAACAAGGCAGTGTAGCTTCTAATAAAGCGAGCACCTCCAGTCACCACAATGTTTTGAGATTCATCACCAGCATAAAGATTCGACGCATTCACTAGTGATAAAGCCTAGAGGTAAGCTTTTCTTGTAAGGTGATAGGCCTGCAATTTTCGCTTTATAAATTGAAATGTAATACAAGAATTTTTCGTTGGTCATGGATTGAACTTTGGAACCATATTCTTGCTACCCTTCCTTTAACGCTGTGTTGATTTTTTTGACTACGTTGAATTCTATGTTGCATAGCATTGTGAATGCATTACAATCATTGTTGCTTGTTGGTTGGAGCATTAATTCAATGCATTGAAGTGCTAGTATATCCATTGCACATTGGTTGTTTGGTGCACATTTACAAAGCATATTGTAGTGACATTGAGCGAGTTCATAGTTGTGATCAGAAAATGGGGAAATTTTATGAAGTATTAGATTTTTTGAAAAATATAATACAGTCTACAACTAATTGACACAGTAAATATCAACAAACCATCTCTTGCTGACATTAGAATTTGTCTACAAAATGCACAAGAGAAGATTGAGTTTTTGCAGCTTGAATCTCAATTCCATTAAGAAGAATTACAATAGTGGAGTCATCATTCTGAACTTGTTTCTATTCAGAAAATTGAAACAGAATCCCATAAATAACAAGTCAATAATGTTGCAGTTGATTCACATTCAGTGCCTATTTCTAAAGTAGATTTGTATGTAGATGCAGAAGCTCGATTTCTACCTCCCAAGCCCATCATCAGACCTTGGGAAGAGCTTGTTCATAACAAGCACAAAACTGGTCTTGGATATGACAAGGAGTTGTGCTTTCATATTCCGGACTACTCCAAGCCCATCAAATTTTAGAGTGTCGAATTTCTTCATGACAGTCCACCTTCAACTGTTTTAGATCCTGCCCCTCTTCCACAGTAGCAACAACAACAGATTGAAAAATGCCAACACTGTGATTGAGTTGGCCATAAAGATCATTGTTTTGATCTTCACCCATGCAAGCACTGTGGTCGGCACACCTATTCTTCACATAGATTCTTTAGAAACAAGCCTCCTACAAGAACAAAGATTCATCTTGGATGGATCACTTCTTGGCAATGGGCATCAACAACCAAGAAGATGTTTAAGTCGCATGTCAGAACTTGTTCTCGAATATTGAACAATCTTACAGTTGAGTTTTCTCCATCATCTCACCTTGTACCTAAAAGGGGGGAAATGGTGGTCATCTAAAAGCTTCGAAGCCACATCAAGTGAGCCTGAGCCACAACCTGTCATTCCATATTCAGATTTGTAGCTAGAGACACAGTAGTTCAAGCAAACCTAAGCCACAACTTGTCATTCCAAATTCATATTTGTAGCTAGAGACACGGATGCCCATGAGCATGCCTTTGGTTGGTGGATAGCCTTAAACCATCTATGCAAGTTTCATATTCTTCCTCTTCAAAGAATTCAGAGCACTTCCTCTAGCAGAAGACTTTAGCTTCTTGCCAGTTTTGGTAGAGTTCCGAGAAATGCATTAAGCATTCCAGTGTTGGTGGTCATCCTTAAACCATCACAGGTTGTAGACCTCCCTTCTTCTAGGTTGAATGTCTCCCTCTTCAAATATGAGGGACACTTCCTCTAGCAGAAGCCCTCAACTTCTTGCCAGATTTGGAAGAGTTCTGGGAACTGCAATAAGCGTTGCATTCTAGTGTTGGTGGTCATCCTTAAACCACCTCTTTATGCCAACATTTCAGAGAGTTGATTTAGCATAAGTGCTACCATGCATACTTTGCAGATTTTTATTACAACTCTCTTCTTGGACTCACACATACCCCTTCAGATTAAGGGGGGGAATGTTGGACACCTAATCCTCAATGGGTAGGTGTGGAAGGTGAATGGAAAAAAGGAGTCTAAGAGACCACTTGGAAGATGAATCCAAGGGCCACCTAATGTACTATAAAAACAAATTTATAGTTAATAATAAAATAACTCACGCATATCTTTCCTATGTGTGTGTTTACTTTCTCATCCACCATGGGTGTGTTTAACAGAAAAGAAGACGATTTCATGAAGAACTAAATTTGCAAGAATGATCAATTTCTATTTTTAAATAAAATTCCTTGAGTCAATCAAATCAAAAACTACAATTTCAACAAATAATCAATTCCCAAAAGAAAACAATCTCTAAAAAAATCTAAAAGAATAAATTTCAAAATCAAAACAAAATTCTAATTTTGAAGTCTATTTATAATGTTTGAGGATGATTTCTCCTAGTTTGTGATCAGACTAAGAAAATTGCCACTTATCTCAGCAGAAATGAAAACATCCAAAAGTGCTTTGGTGTTAAATCAGGCTTCAGTAAGCTAGAAGCTCTTCCAAGTTTGAAAATGAAAAGTGAACAAGTTTTCATAAAATTAAGGTTTGCAATCATCCTAATGGCTCAAAAAATACAAAATCATATTACCACAAAGTTGAGGCAAATGAAGGTATCTTCAGCATAGAGCAACAATAAACTAGGGAAAACACTCACTTATAAAATGCAAACAGCATGATAAATCACACAAAACCCAAATTTTTTGAAAAGAAGTTCTCACACATGATTTGACAACTAAGATGGATCAGGGCAAACAAAAAGAATCAGGTTATCTGGCTCCAAAAAAGAGAAATTTATTTTTTCAAAAATTTCCAGGGGGTGCGCAGCTTACAGTGGAATACAATGCACATGTGCATTGAATTGAAATAAAAGTGGTGTAGGTTGTCACACTATTTTCTGCCAAAACCGTGCAGGCAAGGAAAAACTTGGAAAAAATAAATAACAAGCTTTCCTTTTCAGGGATTCTTAAAATTTATCTACCCAACCAGACTTAGAGCAGTCAAAATCAGAAAACTTAAAATTCAAACTGAAAACAAACAAAGAAAACTAATCTCTAGAATACCCAGTAGAGTCGCCATTTTGTTATGTGGATTAATCCCTCTTGCAGACAAGAGCGATCTCCCTAGTACTCAGTAAGTAACTAGAAACAAAGATCCATTTGAAAATTTTTTCCTCTAGATTAATTGCATTCCAAAATTATAATAGTAAAGTAGAGAGGACATGCCCTTACCTTGAAATCCAAACATTTGATGTAGCCTTTTGTCTCGTCACTTCAAATTGGTTTCTCCAATGAGTAGAACTTGCAATCAAAGACAAGAAAAAGAATCAAAGCATCTACAACATATAATAATCAGAAAATGCTAATCCAAATTAGTGATCAAGGAGTCTAAGTACTGACATTATTCCAATAAGCATAGAAACAAAGCAATGAGAAAAAGAGATCCATATGTATTATCTTGAATAAAAAGAGTAATATTACAACCTGATGTTGTACAGATTTCTCCCAGGGTCCTGAACAATCATTTCTCCTTAAGTTTAATAAGACTTCATCTCTGAATACCAGCATGGAGTTATAGACACAAGGGTGTGATAATTCTCATGCCAAAAACAACTCACTAGTGTAGAAATTATGCACTCTTATGAAAACTCTTCAGCTTAGAAACTGGATAGATTAGTCTCTAATCACATTGGTATCTACATGTGTCTACCCTTCAACCTGAAACTTGAGCTCAATTTATATGGAAATGGAGGTAGTTTCAGTTCCATGAAGAGGGGGATGGATTCCTCTCATGAAGGGATTTGAGCTCCATGGACCAAGGGACAAGATCCATGAGTGGAGGGATAAAGCTAGAACTAATTGTGACTCTAGAAGCTTCCATTTGGAAGAATATTCGACCAACTAGGCTTCTATAATTTATTTCTTTCTTTTATTTGCTTTTCACGAGGGTATGCATGTAATAGTGGCAAAAAGTACGGGAGTTGCCTCATTTTATGGAAATAACAATAGCGCATGCATAGGGAAAGGCTATAAAAACCACGTAGGTATAATTTTAAGGGTTTTACAGAGATTTCCTCCAATTCCAAGACTTGATTCAAGAACATTAGTGTTTTTGACCTCTAAGGGAACATGATATGGATGTGGATAGACCCATATGAACAGTCAAATGTCATGGTGACAAAATGATGTGTAAAAAGTCCATAACATAAACATAGGCATAGTATAAGCATATATTATCAATTCATTGCCACATGATACTGACCTATTATATCTTTCCAAGCTAATTTTCCACTTGATTCCTCGTAGCCAGGAACCTCTTCATTCCATTAACCTGCATAAGAAATCATTCCTCCACAATAATGATCCTTGAAAAACATGCCATGTAGTGACATAGATACATAAATACACACACACACACACACACACACATATATATATAATCATTAGCATAAAACAATAATTATATTTTCATACAACGACATACATACACACATATATACATGTAAATATTAGCATTAAACAATCAATATCCATGAAGACCCTGTCAGACATGACATACATACATACATGGATACATATATAAACATCAACATAAAGAAATCATGATCTCGTCAGGTAGCGACATGAATACACACATACATACATATAAATACATTATCATAATCATGATCAAAACATAATTACCAGATATCATAAGGTATAGGTTAAGAAAAATTCCTTTATCTATGCACAATATGCACAATATTGAGAGAAACAGTTCCCAACATAGACAAGGCATCTGATATCTCAGATCCATTTACTTTACCTTTCTCATGACTGTCCCGACACCGTCAATTTACCACAATGGACTCAGCCAATCCATCCAGTTGTCATAATTTTACCTTCCGCTGCGCTTACTCATGCACTGAGGTCCATTCATGCCTTACATTACCTGTTGTACTTCATTCAACTCTTCTCGAGTTCCATTAAATTTCTCTTTCCCCAACCAATTATCGAGACTCTCAAAACATTAAATACAATCATAAGAAACAAATAAGGAGACCATGGAAAACCAATATTAATAAGACAACAAAACACGTGGTATGGCCACACACTAGATGCAATCAAAACCACAAACCAATCGCAATGAAATCACAAAAGACCAAAGCATAAGACTAACAATCAAACACCTTGACTAAATCTCCATGAGTTCCCAACACTTCCAAATGAATGCTCATCCCGAGCCTTCTTCAAAACTTCATGGAAATCTTGCCATGTAATCCCTGCATCATAGTGTCATAGACACATAACTGTCAATGCATAAATACACATAAAAACAAGCTAGTTACCGTACCTTGTTGTGCCAATCATGTTGTCTTGTAAAAAAACAAACACATGTCAGCCATATGTATCAATGTTGTGAAACCAACTCCAAAAGGGGAAGAAAAGAGATATCAACGCCTTAGAAATAAGCCACTTCGAGCGGGCAACCTCCAATACATTACATGAATGAACAATTCTTGGATGATGCAAATGACAAAACCTCCTTTCTATATATAGGATTCCATGGGGCCATAATGTAATCCTAGTGGGGACACAATGTAATCCTAGCCGACCTAACAATATAATTTAAGGGCACAATAATAACAATATGGGGGTTACATGGGTATAACAATAACAATAAGTGGGTTACACTAACAACAATAAGGGACTATACTAGTTATATAAGGACCTAGCATGCTCCTCTCCTTCAAAAAGGTGTTGTTCTCAATGCTTGAGTAGCTCCAGGTGCTTTTGTATAAAATTCTCATCCTCCCATGTAGAATCTTCCGTGGGTAAGTTCTTCCATTTGATGAGATGCTCTGAAATTGATCGATTTCGAGTTGTCAAGTTCTTGTTTCCGTGACTACTTTAGGTTCCAATATGGTTTTTCCTTCCTCATCAAGTTCTGGCAATATTGTTTGAACTAGAATTTTGTCCCCTATAACATTTTTTAAGCATGAAGCATGTAAAACTAGATGCACTCGCGAAGAAGCAAGAAGCTTCAATTTGTATGCCATAATACCAATATTTTTCAAAACCTTGTAAGGACCATAGTACTTTGGTGATAATTTATTATCCTTCTTAGCTTGCTTGAGGGACATTTGTTTGTATGGTTGTAGCCATAAAAATACCCATTCTACCACATCAAAAATTCTCTCACTATGATGTTGATCTGCTTGTTGTTTCATTCAATTTTGTGCCAAATTTAGGTTATCCTTTAATAGTTGGAGAACTTCTTGTTGATGCTCGATGTGATCCTCCACTGCTTGAAACCTAGAATTTTCCCTTAAAGAAGATGTGATGGATGGTGGATGATATCCATAAAGTGCCATAAATGGGGTCATTTTTGCTGCAATATGGAAGGAATTGTTATACTTCCATTCAGCCAGAGGTAACCACTTGACCCATTATGCTTTCTTATCAGATACAAAACAACAAAGATATCCTTCCAAACATTTATTCACTATCTCTATTTGACAATAAGATTGAGGATGATAAGATGATCCATGAGCTAGTTGAGTACCCAAACAAGAAATAATTCCGTCCAAATATTTCTTGTAAAAATGGGATCTCTGTGACTTACAATAATCTTCGAGTTTCCATGTAGCTTTTGAATTGTTTCCATAAATGCGGTAGAAAATGTACTCACTTTAAATGGATGAGATAATGCACAAAAGTGTGCATACTTGGTAAGTCTATCAACTACCACCATGATGACACTCCTTCCTTCAGACTTAGGTAAACGTGTGATAAAATCCATTGAAATATCCTCCCAACGTTGACTTGGAATGGATAAAGGTTGTAGAAGACCCGAGGTCTTAATTATCTCCACTTTATTTTGCTGGCAAACCAAAAAAACTTTTGAATATCAGATTTAAGGCCATCCCAAAAAATGTCTTTCTTCACCCTGTGGTAAGTTTTTAAATCCCGAGTGTCCTCCTAAAGGAGAAGTGTGAAATTCAAAAAGAATATTTTGTTTTAGTTGAATTCTTACAAATATATAAGAGATCTTTGTACCATAAGGAATCATTTTTCCAACTAAATGTATTAGATGTACTAGGATCTTGCTGCAACATTTGAATGAGAGTCCACACTTCTTCATCCTTCTTCCATTCATCCCTTGCTTCGGTTATCCAATCTGGTTGGATAATTGAAATGGAACAAAGAAATGCTTCAACCTCTTCATCCTATCTTAAGAGTGCATCTGCAACAACATTTAGCTTCCCTTTTTTGTAGATGATTTCAAAGTCATAATCCAACATCTTTGTGACCCATTTTTTCTCCTCTTCTGAAGATATTCTTTGTTCCAAAAAGTGTTTAAGACTATCATGATCAATTTTTACCTTGAAGTGTCTTCCCATTAGGTAAGGTCTCCATTTCTTTAATGCACGTAGTATTGCCAACATTTCCTTCTCATAAATAGCCTTTTGTAAATACGTTCCTTTGATTGAACGACTTTCAAAAGCAATGGTATTCCTTCTTGCATTAAAACAACACCAATTCCATTTCTTGAGGCATCACATTCCACAATAAAGGTTTTTGTGAAGTCTAGCGTAGCTAAGACTGGTGCTAGGCACATTGCCTCTTTAAGATGTTCAAAGGCCTTAGCTACTTCAGGAGTCCATGAAAATGAATCTTTCTTCAATATTGTTGTTAGAGGTGATTCTATTCTCCCATAATTCTTAACAAACTTGCGATAATACCCTGTTAACCTGAGAAATCCGCACAACTGCTTTATGGTTGTGGGGACTTTCCATTCCTTAATGGCTTTAATTTTTTTAGGGTCTACCTTAACATCCTCGTGAGATACAATATGACCCAGATATTCCACCTCTTGTACTCCAAAGAAACATTTGGATGTTTTTGCATATAATTGTTTCTCCTCTAATAGTTTGAGCACCCTGTCAACATGTAGAACATGATCCTTCCAAGACCTGCTGTAGATTAGTATATCATCAAAAAATACTAGCACAAATTTTCTAAGGAATAGTTTGAAAATGGAATTCATCAACCCTTGAAATGTAGAAGGTGCATTGGTAAGGCCAAAAGGCATGACCAAAAATTCATAATGACCCTCATGAGTTCGAAATGTTGTTTTCGGAATATCTTCGGTCTTCATTCTAATTTGATGATATCCTGAACGAAGATCCAACTTGGTAAAATAAATTACTCCATGTAATTCATCCAATAATTCATCAATCACAGGAATGGGAAATTTATCTTTAATGGTGAGCTTATTGAGCTCCCTATAATCCGGACACATTCACCATGATCCATCCTTCTTGTGTACCAATACTACAGGAGCAGAGAAACAACTTTGACTAGGTTGAATTATACCCGCCTCTAACATTTCTGCAATCATACGTTCAATTTCGCTCTTTTGGAAGTAAGGATATCTATAAGGCCTGATGTTTGGAGGAACACTTCCTGGAATCAAATGAATAGCATGATCATGATCACGAATAGGTGGGAGTCCTTTGGGAGTTTCAACCACCTTGGAATGATTGTCCAAGACTTGTTGGAGATCTGCAGAAATAGATGATTTTGATGTTGGAACTTCTAGTGAGCATAATTGTGCAATTACGCCTCGTTGTTCTTTCTTGAGAAGCTTTGTCATGCCATTAGAGCTTATTATCCTTCCTGGCTTCCCTTCAATACCCCGTAGTTCGACTTCCTTTCCTTCTGAAAAGAATTTCAAGAAAAGTTCTTGAAAATTAAAAGCTACCGTCCCCAAAGATTGTAACCATTGTATTCCTAGTACAACATCAGCACCTCCCATAGGAATGGAAAGCATTGGACTAGTCAATACATATTCCCCCATGGTTAGCTTGATATTATGGCATTTTCCGGAGCAATTTATAGTTCCTCCATTTGCAACCATCACTTGACATTCTGGTGCTGGGTATAGGAAACAATTCAATTCCTTGGCTACCTTACAATGAATAAAATTATGGGTACTACCCGAATCAATAAACACTATTAACTTTTTATTCTTGATATGTCCTTCTATCTTGAGAGTTTGAGGAGTGGTAATTCCTACCAATTCATTACATGATATGGTCAGACTCATTTCTTCTTCTTCTAGGGTTTCTTCCTGGTGTATATCCTCTACTTTTGAAGTTTCTTCTTCATTTTGTTCCTCCTCTTCACAATATGTAAAATAATTTCTTCTCAGTGCACTTATGAACTTTAGTGTATTTGCTATCACAACTATAGCAAAGTCCTTTTGCTCTTTTTTCTTCCAATTTTTGTGGTGTCAACCTTGTAGGTTGTGGAAGTCTAGGAGTAGCAACACTTTCATCTTATAGATGTGAGTGGTAGGCTTCCTTGTCGCCATAATTTTACATTCAATTTTTCTTTCCAACTTGAATGCATTCTCCAATGAATCAGGTTCCCAAACACAAACTTCATGTTGGATGTTATCCTTTAAAGTCCCTATGAAGACATCAATCCTGTGTTCCTATAGAATATCAGTTACCCTTATATTCAATTTTTGGAAGTCCTCAATGTGCTCCGCCACTGAACCCTTTTGTTTGATATTTATCAATTGGCTAAATAAGGTGTTTCTCTTTGTATCCTCATAATGTGCTATCATTTCCTCCATAAAAATTGACCAAGTGAAAAAAATTTTACAGGAGCAAAGCCATTGATACCATACAAATGTATTTTGTTCTAAATGTAAAGTTTCAATGCGTACCTTTTGTATGTTTTGCACATTATTGAGATAAAAATATTGCTCCATTTGTAGTATCCATGTTACGGGGTCCTTGCCATCAAAATTCCTCATATCCATCTTTGGAATATGGTGGTTCTTCCATCAAACATTAGAGTTTATGAAATAACGATTAACATTTATTTTGTTCTCATCATGAGTTTCCTCTACTATCTTTTCGCCATTAGGAAACATTTCTTGTATCAACTTTTCCAAACCTTCGATGTCTACTTTTAGATCATTCTTCATATTTTCCATGTTGTTTTTCATTTTTTCATCGATCTTAGCTTCCATGCCCACTTCCATGCCACCCATCTTAGCTTCCAAACCATTCATCTTAGCTTCCACGCCTTTCTTCAAACCATCCATCTTAGTTTCTACGCCTTTCTTCAAAACTTCCATCTCATTTTTTGTTGCTCTTTGCGATAGTGAAATTTGGTGCACTTTCTCTTGTAATTTTGATATCTCATGTTGTGTTTCTTTGTCTTCATGAGTCATAGTAGAGCCTTCTTCATGAGTCATAGTAGAGCCTTCTGAAGGCTTAATGGATGTTGAATTCTTTTTAGGGGGAATTTTAGAACCCAATACTGATATCTATTCTTTAATATGCCCTTGGAATAAATTCAAACTAATTTTTTTCAAACAAGATTTATGTAATTCAAAAAAAATACACACATTTTTCTTGCTTTTGAGGAACTTGATATTGAAACTGAATTATATTTGTGCTTTCGGACCTTGAATATCTGAAATTTGTCCCTAAGCTAGCCCACTGAATCCTCTTTCGAGTGCCATAGGTCTGACCTGATTTGGATTCTTCAAGGCAAAGTTATGTCCAATCTACCACAATGACCTAATTATGGATTGGTTCAGTAGAGAAAACGTGTACGACTTGCCACATGTCATTGTTTGCTCCTTTGGCTCTGAAATTGATAGAAAAGAAACTATAGTCTGCGTACTTCTAGCTAATTTTTACAAAATTCCAATTCGATGCTCAGAGAGAGTGTTATGAATATTTTCCCACGATCACCTCTTTGAGATGAAATTCGGGAGCTTGAAAAAGACCTAACTTCCACAGATCATATCTCCAAAAATATTGCTAACCAAGCTCTAAAATTTTGCGACGATGTTCCTCAGGATTTCGGCTTCATGCTCTAAACATTTCAGCTTCTGAACATTCATAGAAAAAAAATTATAGGGAAATTTCCACGATGACCTTTTTGGTGTAGCAAAACCCTAGAATCCAAAGCTCTAATACCAAATGTTGTGAAACCAGCTCCAAAAAGAGAAGAAAAGAGATATTAATGCCTTATAAATAAGCCATTTCGAGGGGGCAACCTCCAATACATTACATGAATGAACAATTCTTGGATGATACAAATGAAAAAACCTCCTTTCTATATATAGGAGTCCATGGGGCCACAATGTAATCCTAGCCGACCTAACAATAGTAATTTAAGGGCACAATAATAACAATATGGGGGTTACATGGGTGCAAAAATAAAAATAAGGGGGTTACACTAACAACAATAAGGGACTATACTAGTAATATAGGGACCTAACAATCAACATAGAGACAACATATCTATCAATTTTAAATCAACAAATTACGAGGTTAGCCATGCTCATAATCCTGATCAAATCTCATTCCTTGATTCATAGTATAGTATACAACTATAAACTACTTACACTCAAGTACATATCATCCATAGAAACACATATGTGTTAGTACAACCATCTTAAAACAATACCATTTCTTCATGCAATATTACAAACACGTATACTCATATCATGCAATTAATCAAACATTCAAACAACTTGCAAAGATGCCATCCTAAATAGATCAACTAGATGACATAAAAAACATTCAAAACAGTCAAGCACCAGGTATACGACATAAGCAAACTCATGCCTTAATGTATCTTAGGGGAGGCTATCTTGTATGCACAATCAATCTAGCTTAGCATGATATAAATTCACTAACATATCAACCCAATCATAAATAATATCATGATATATGTAACAGTATCTAGCTAACGTGTTCACGTAATAAACCCATAAGAAAATTGCATTCATGCATACAGTCACACATGCACATTTAGTTTAGACATAATACAACACACTATCATAATTAGGCCGAGTCATGCCTAAATGTCATAACCCTAACCATCTACATGGGCCAATCCAATTTAGCATAGTACATATAACATCAATATGTTAGTGAAATAACCTCGATCATCAAGTCAGTAGCATGCAACAATAATAAGTTATATATCATACTCATCAACAACATGTAACCTAATCATCAAGCTACTATCATACAACAACAAGTTGAATTATAACATTCTCATTAACAACTTGTAATTTATCTAACATAAAACAACAATAGCAATGCATACCAACACAAGTTACTATCATACATGACTATATGACACATGTGCATTTGACCACACTGATTCACTAGCATCTATCGTACATGTAACCACAACAACAATAAACTAACAATCATATAAATAACCCTAATGCTTATAACAACCATGAATGACATACCTATATAAAGATATGTTACCCCTACATATTAACTGAAAAGAACACCCACTAGGATGTTTTTCCAAACATTCAACTTGGAATAAGTGTCCCATAAATCCGTGGTTATTATTTTTAACTTTATTACATGGATTTTTCACCAGGGATAGTACACTTACTTGTATGGGACAATTTGAATGATAACTCGATTAGATGGGAGGAATTTCAAAGACCAAAGCCTAACTACCTCTATTGTGGGGATGCTGAAAATGCTTGATTTTTTTATCATCATAGTCAAAATATGTGTATGTAGGGTTTTTTATCAAAGAAAAATAAAAACAAATTGGAAACATGAACCATTTCCACATGTTATTAACACTTGCAAACCAAAAAAATAAATTTCCTAACATTGGATGCAAAACTACCTCAAAACATTGAATACCCATATTCACACAACAAATAGTGGAAGTTTTAGGCATTCTTTTAGCACATGTTTCCTAAGGATATGTATTGTGGAGGTGTAGACAATCCAATTGAGGAATAATAAAATGTGACAACCTAGTTGAATTCCAATCGACATATGGAACCCTTTTTTTTTCCAGGAAATGGACTCCCTTCATGCAACAATTTCACTACACAAATGTGCACATACCCTACCTTGTTTAGATTCCAATATTTCTTATCACAAAATCTTGCACCTTAGTGCAAATCCTATCATAAGGGTGTAGAAAAGTGTAACATGGAATCGTTACCATTATCACATAAATACTTAGTTCCCTCACTTTAGTGAAGTATACAATCCTACATAAGGAAGGTTTCTCTAGTGATTTCAAGGAATTCTATAAAAATATGAGATCAAGTCTATAACCTTCAATATTATTTACTCAAACATACCACAACTTGGGAAAAATTTCAAGGTAAAACAAGGCAATTTATGATATGTATCGTGTGAAATAGACCATATGGTATCCCAAAAATGCTATGGCTATGTAAATATGTGTGAAATATGAAAATATTTAGCAATATTTGAAGTTACAACAACACAAATAATTCAGTCCCTTGAACAAATAAACAATGTAGGCAATTAAGGGTTGAAAATACTAGCTAAACTAGGGTTTTGCAAACAATTAATTTCTGAAATGAAAAGGATTGTTGAAAATGGAATAGAACAACCTAATAATGCAAGATATCAAGCCTCTAAAGGTTTAAAATTGAAGTAACAATGCATTAAAAGTTAAGAAAATATATTTTTATGGATAAAATGCTAACTAAACCATAATGTCCAGCTTATTGTGGCTGAAAATTGACATATGATTGCTCAAGAACTCTAATCTAACCATACAAATGTAAAATAAAAGTAGATTTTAATTTGGTTGATGAAATAATGAAGAATTATACTAGTGCCTACTATTTTTTTGGGATAATGGAATCAAATTATGTACTCTCTTGAAGGAAGGAATGAAAAATGGATTTTGGATAAACCCTAGGGTATTCCTCTATAAAATCTAGGTGTCTTCCTGTAGAAATAATAATTATAGTATTACACTACAAAACCTACCTTAAAAATGATATCAAGGGAGGTATCTACACCATAATCTCTCATATTTTTGCAAGACGGGATTTATTTAATAAAATACAAGAGAAATAATCTACCTTTACCACTTGATAAACACATCCATACTTCATGCATTTGATAAAAAAAATCCAAAATGATTAAGAAAACACTTAAACGATAAATCAATACTCATCATTGAAACCATAACCATGGATCACCATCAAAACCTAAGCAATGAAGTTGGATAATTCATTCATCCATATCACATTAGTAAGATAAGTAAGCAAGTAGTATTAATCCACCACAAGTTGCAATGATCAAATATGAGGTTAGCACTCCACTATTTGTATGAGGGAAACCAAGTGCTTTACCTCTCTAATGCCAAAAGTCACTAAAACCCCTTAGAAACATGATAATCCATGATAATAGGTGGATAGGTCTCAATTTGATCCCCAAATATGCCTCTAAAACAAAGGTATGATGTCAAAACATAAAATTGTCCATCATAAATGACATGTATGAATTAAAAGGGCTCAAAATGATGACATCATCTACATCAAGGGATATAAATGCTCCAAAAGTAGCGACTCTCTCAAAAGATGCAATGTATCATAAAAAATTTGTGTATCCTCATCAAAACGTCATGTATTATTATGAAAAGTCACCTCCAGTCATCAAAAGGCACCCCAAATGTCACATCTTCATGCTAGGGTGTCTTAGTGTCATTATCAAGGTGGAACTCATCAAGGAGAGAATGCCCTCAAGCTAGGGCATGATGTCATGTATGAAATGGGCTCCATAAACTCTCCCAAAATGTGTATAACATGTTAGTGTCAATATGTTCAATGATCAAATGTGCTCTTTCAGTTTATTTGCTAGTAGTGCTAGGTCAAAATTTCATCTTTTCAAATACGTTTTCAAATAAATTTTGGTCACTGCATATGGTATAGGTCAGTAATTATTCTCCCCTCATTCCATTCATGGCCATCATCATCTCAAAGGTCATGTCACTCATTTTCATTTGGAGTATTAGGTTAATCACTCCATCTCCCATCTAGGTATGTTGTCTAGGTGTCCTTGTTTTGCCACTAAAAAGTCCAAAAATGTCACCAAATAGGGCGAACAAGGCTTCGTTTTCATCACATCAATATTTTAAATGGAGTTAGCATAGTTATGGAAATAACATAAGACACTTTGTCTTATTTCAAAACTTGTTTCATAGTCAAATTGTTCCAAAAAGGAAAAATTGTCCTCAAAGTCTTTTGTTTCACTAAAAGAAAAAAATTCATTCGAAAGATGTTATAAAAAAGGAAAAAGAAGGCTTTTTAAACTCATATTATTTTTTCATGATTGATGGAGCTCCTCTCTTACCTTTGGCACTGATCCACTATTGTCAAGGGTTTGAATAAAAGCAAGAAAACTACTCCAAAAGAGCTTGGTTGCACATTTGGAGCATTACGTTACGCATATGGAGATTGTTGTTACATATATGGAGCATTCTGTTAGGCATATGGAGAGCATTGTTACACATCTGGAGAGTGTTTTTACACATCTGAGGGTTTGTTACACATCTGGAAAGTGCTATGTTTTGGGTATTTTGGCTCCCAAATCATTCCTCCAATCTCCAGGGCCATTTCCATCAGCGTTTAAAGCTTCCTCAACAATAAGTAAGCATCTCTTATCCTCCTCAAGTCAATTTATCAAGCACAATACTAATTTTCTTATTCACTTCCTTTTCCACTAAATTTCCACTTTTTCCTACCGTTGAGAGATTTAAGTGGACTAAAACCCTAACCCTACCCTCTAATATCCTCATACACCTTCCCCAGACCATATTATATCATTCCCTACCATTCAAAGCATCCCTACACTTTGTTCCCATCAAACCCTAATTTCTTACTATGTTTCTATTGCAGATTTAGGAAATCCTTGTGTTTTCATAATTTGATCACCTTATTCACATCTATTTCACCAAATTTCACTTTTTTTTTAAGCCAATATACATCCCTACCTCCTAAATTTTTTTGGGAATTCTTCTTGGCTTCACTACCCTTCATCTCACCCTCCTAAACCCACCTAAACAAGGTAGGGTATGTGCACATTTGTGTAGTGAAATTTTTGCATGGAGAGAGTCCCTTACCTCACAAACAAGGGTTCCGTATGTAAAATTGGCATTCAACCAGTTTGTCACATTTTATTATTTCTCAATTTGATTTTCTACACCTCTACAATAGATATCCTTACAAAACATGTGCTGCAAACATGCTTAGAACTTCCACTATTTGTTGGGTGTATATGGGTATTTAATTTTTAAGGTAGTTTTACGTCCAATGTTAGGAAATTTATTTTTTGGTTTGAAAGTGTTAATAGCATGTGGTTATGGTTTATGTTTCCAATTCTTTTCTTTTTATTTGATAAAACACCCCACATGCACATATTTTGACTATCATGATAAAAAAATCAAGGATTTTTGTCATCCACACAATAGAGGTAGTTACGATTTTGGATTTGAAATTCCTCCCCTCTATCCTCTATCATTCACATTGTGCCATACAAGTACGAATTCTTGGTAGTGACCTATGCAAGCACTAACATGGATATCTTCTAGTATTGTTGATGAAGTATTTTGTTTTTTGTTAGTTGAATTTTTTGTTTTTTTAGTGTGAAGTGTGGGTTTCTATTACTTGAACATAAAAACACTTATATTGGAACTATAATAAATCAACCATATTGTTACATATAGTTTACAAAGGTAATATTATAAGGAATGAAAGCTTTTTCAATATTATATGGATCAAATTGTATTCCACTTGTGTTTCCCAAATCTGCTATGATGGAATGTGCTTTCGTATTATGGGTGTACTAATTGAAATTATGTTCCCTAGTTATGGTCCCCATGGGAGTTTTTGGTAATTCCCCTCAAGTTGAATATATGTAATCCACAATATTATCCCCAAACATTTGTCCTCTTTTATTTAATGTGAAAGAAATGAATTGCAATCTTCTCAATTGCATGGTTTTTGGTTAGTCTACATATATTTTATTATGTCACATATAAGGTATAATACTTGACAATTACATGCAATAACTATGTCACGTTGAGGAAAGTATGTTGAATACATAGATGTTCCTTGTGAAAAAAATGTTCTATAATATTGGAAATGTATGGTATCAACATGTTTTTGAAAAGGTAAGAAATAGCTAGCTTCTTGGACTTGGAGAAAAAGTCTTGCTAAAAAATAAAAGTTCTAACCTATTTCATACTTGTGAGCTAATTTGGAATTTTCTTACTCTGATATCAAAGTTTGAACTTTTGAAATACTCCAGGATCGAGGATGACCATGTCAAAACCTTTAGGATTTCCTAGCATAGCACTAAGAGTGAGTGAATCCTTTAGTTATATATGAAATTATGTTTAGCCTCCCGACCCAAGCCACTCACAAAATAATTTTAGCTATATTTATGAAATCAAATATAACCTACCTATGTCTTTGGATATACCGTTGTAGGTTACACATTTATAATTGTAATATTGCTTTATTGACCTAATTTTTTTTCTCTTCAAATTTCAGGAAATATTTAGTCACAACTATTTCATTCTTCAATTCCTTCATCATGTTTGGTCCCATATCTTTTATTCTACAATATCTTGTTTTATTATCTCTTTTTCTAGCAGGCACATTTAGAATGACATTAATCATTCTTTATAATTATGCATATTTTGATTTCCTGAGTAAACAACTCAAGCATTTTAACCTTCCCAAAAATATAACAACCAATATTTAGGCTTTAGAAATATTTTGTAGTGCTTCTTAGGTTGTTCTACATCCAATTTCATGGAAGGCTTGATATCAATGAGCTCCCAATGTGAAATGAAATCATCCATGTGTTTCTGAAAAATTTCCTTCACAATAGATCCACCCTTCTTTTCCCATGGATGCATTGTGGTGTTGAAGTCACCACCAATGATGCATATTTCTCTTGGAAGGATGTGTTTGAAACTCATCAGTGAATCCCAACATCAGACCTTACTTGGATAGGTTATTGTCAAGTAGAGATTGATCATGTGGCATAATTTTTTGGGTGGAACATGCAGAAGGCTCACAACTAACCAATGGTTTTATTTTTACTCCTTTATTAGATTAAATATTGTTGACTACCGTAAAATACTTAATTCTCCAGATGCTAGATCCTTTTACCTAATATAAAAGGTGTTGCTACCTCTCCATGTTATTCTACTTTTGTTGATGGGTTCTTCGTCTCCTGGAGCAAGAGAATTTGGGGATTTTATTCTTTGATTAAATTTTTTATTTCAGACTCCCTTTTCTCACTTCCCCACCCCCTGCAATTCTAGGAGACAACAATCATCATTTACTATCAAATTTTGATTCCCCATATATATGAGCACCTGTGAATCCTTGTTTCCTTGGGCCTCCTTGATTTTTCAAAGCCATGAATTTGATAATAATTTGGGTTCCTCTTTCTTTGTCCCTATCTGTATGTTACATCCTTAATCGCAATTAGTCCTTCTTCCTACTCTCCCATTATTTCGAGGACGTTGAACTTATTTTTTCATCTCATATTTAGATCAATAATCAATCAAAGATAAAAAATTAGGATGATCTCTGGTTGCGGTGGGGGATAAGAAATATTCCACATATTTTGATTTTTTCCCTTCTCCTTAATCTACTTGAACTGGAATATATTCTAGCTTTGGAATTTTTTTATCGACTTTTTTGGGCGATTCTTTCTTTTCAATATGCATCTCATGCCCTATGAGCTCCTCATCTTTCCCTTATTTTCATGAACCTTCATTATCAAGGGGGGCGAATTGGTTGTGATACTAGGGGTGATTTTTGCTTGTATGTAGCCCCTAGGTTGTGCATTGAGCTTCAGGAGGGCGGTGAGGGGGTGGGGTATTCATATTTCTTAGGCACCTTGCATGCATTTCTATCCATATTTTTTCATTCCTCTTCCTCTTTTTTGGGCTTGCCATTGGTCTCCCTCTTCTTGTTATTTTTCCCAATCCACTCCTTTTGGGAAGTTTTTTGAAAAATGGCTATAATAATGGTAATTCTTGCATTTGAAAGGTAGTTGGTCATATTCCACTAGTTAGATAAAGGTCCAGTTGTCAAGGGTAAATTGTACTTCTTCTGAAAAACCCTTCTCCAAATCAATTTCCATGTAGATTCGACCACATGCACACATGTATACCTTCAGTTCAACTTTGTCTATGTATTTTCCGAGCATGTTCCAAATGTTTCTTAAGGCTTATTTGTTCCAACAATGGAGGGGAATGTGAGGAGAATTCACCCAAGTTGTAACCATTTTCGGGACATCATTTTATAAATTAAAATAAGGATTCCATCTATCCAAATATAGCCATTGGGTTCCCATGAGGAATGGGCCACTTTTAAATATTAAATCTTGGTATCCTTTCCTTTCAAACGATAATGAGAAGAATCCTCTTCTACAAAAAGAGGTAGAGATCTGGCATTTGATAAGTGGTTTCCAATTTTTCTCCACCCACTAGTTCAATGTTCTTGGGGAAGGATAGATCACCATGAACTGACCAATCAGGTCCTTTTCAAGCAAGGATAATGGCATACTTTGGGATTGATTTGAGCATACTTGGATCTTTGGAATAGGTCCATATTCTTCACAAAACGTGAGGGTTTTGGACGTTTTACTTTTGGGGCTACATTGACCAAATCTTGGAAGGCTAGATTAGGTGATAGTGGAGGAGAAGGGGGGGTGGAAGGTCCCCCATGAATACAGTCATGGTTGGTTTTGGAGACTTCACTTAGACTCGACTCTTTAACCCTAAGAAAAACTAGCCTTGCTCTGGATTCATTTAAAAAACAATGAATTAATGTGAGAATAACAAGCCTTTTTTTAATGTGAAAATATATATATATATATATATATATATATATATATATAAACTAGATGAATTATTTTATTGATTTTATTATCAATTTTTTGTTTGATGTTCGTATCATTTTCTTAAATCAGCCTAGATCCATCTTAACTGTGGATGTACCAAGTGTTTAGAGGGATCAAATCTCTTGATATTCAAATATCTTTTAGAGTGAAAAGAGATTTGATCCCTCTAGACACTTGTAGATTCATAATTGAGATGGATCTAGGATGATATAATATATATGTAGTTGACATTGAAATATTTTATTTATAATTCATGTTCTCCACATTAAAAAGTTAAAACATGCCCCTCATATTTTTTTTCCTATATGCATACATTTAATTATTTTATTTATTAATATTTTCAAAAAGATTAGATATCAAATCCATATTAAGCATTGAAGAAATTACAAATATGTGTCATACATTGAATTAGAAAAGTAGTTATCAATGGAATAAGAATTCTCTCAATATTTCTCTCTTTAAATAAGTTTCATGTTAAAATATTTTTCTCAACTAGCTTATTGAAATAAATTGCACATCTCCCTAGTTATGGAAAGTGAAAATATAAGAATTTTTTTAATTTAAATTATTAAAATTATGTTATTTAATATTTGAAATATTTCACTTATGGTTGACGCTAAAATATTTTTTTTTTATTAAGGTACTTTTGTTTTAATATCACATGAACTTAGAATAAATTACACATCATGTAATATCAATAATACTATTTCCTCTCATCTCCATATTAAGCAGTGAAGAAAATACATTTTTCCTAGTAGTAAAAAATAAATTATTATTTTTACTCCATATTAAATATTGAAGAAAATACATTTTTTCCTGAGATAAATTATTTTTTTTACTTTTATAAATATAACGTTACGTGACATCTCTCCCATATTATGTTGTAGAGGGTCTCTCAACCCAATAAACTATCATTATTTTTTGCTAAATTATTTTGAAATATTATTTTTTATTTTTTATTTGTTATTATTGTTAAAGTTGTTAATATAAGATTGTTATTTCTTGTTATTATATTGTTTTCATTATATTTTTTATTTTGCATTTTATATGAATTTTCTACATGATTTTATTTATTGGTTATTATCTTCTTCTACATTTTTTAGTTCATATCACTTCCTAATAAAATTTATTTGACGTTCTTTTCATCTCTTTTAACTTATATTGGTTGATTTAATAAAAGGCATATTAATGCATAGTTTCTCTTCCGATAAATTTAATTCTCTTGTATATTTAATTCTATTAAGTACAATTATGTTTTAACTCATAATATCTCTTAAGGGTGATGTTTTTTTCCTTCCAAGCAACTTGTTATAAGTGATTTATGTATTTATTTGATCTTTTTTCCACCAATTTTTAGATGTAATTTGTTTTTATGCAATCTTTTTTCTTGTGCATGCCTCTTAACCTAGGTTCTAGCAACAGTACTACCATTATTAATGTTTTAGCAACAATACTACCATTTTAGGTTTTTCCAACCTTTCCCATACTTTGTTCCTTAAATAAATGTTAATGGACATTTTGAAATCAACAAAACAATACCATAATTATTTACCATTGATGTTTGTCTATTTATTATGTACTTAAAGCTTAATTAATGGTAGAGTGTTCCATTCAAAGTATTGTGGCCTTTTGTCCTTACCTTTTACTTATTTACTTCTTTTTTTCCTCCTTATTCCCTCTTTTTTTCCTCCATATTCCTCCCATGACATATTGGTTTGATCATAATTATTATATAGCACTTCTTTGCGGCACATATTGTGTGTGCAAGTGAAATCAAAATGGGATACATTTTTTTTTTTATAGCATCTTGGAATTGTCTTTTACTTATTTACTTCTTTTTTTCATATAATCTTTCATATAAATTTGACACAAGTTAGTTTTATCACAACGATTATGTAATTCCTCTCTTGTGGCATGTTTGGTGATTATGGAGAATCATGGAAGTGGCTTTTACTTATTTGCTTGACACAAATTGGTTTGTTCATAATGGTCATATACTTCCTCTTTTGTGGTATATGTTTGAGATCACATTCACATGCACATATTCTGTAGTTTCCTAAATTTTTTCTTTGAGAAAATCACTCATGTCATCCTTTGCTTTACTCATATGTTTTTATTTTTTCATAATGCCTCCTTTGATTTTGTCAAAATGGTAGTTGTCTAACCAGGCCACAATTCCCCCCCTAGTGTAACATTTTCACCATAATCCAATGTTTTTTATTTTATTATGCAAATTATTTATTTAGAAGTGTTTCAATATTGATTTTGAAGGTAAAAATAGATTCAACACTGGAAAAAACCTATAGGGCACCTAAAATTCTATAGTTTGACAATTATAACCCAGATTTCCAAAAATTTCAAGCATATTTTTCAAAGAAATATGCATATTTTTAGGGCCAAATTATGGCCTACTTAGATACTCTGTTACATACTTCCTCTTGGGTGGTACATGTATGAAATCACATGCACCTAATTTGTAATTTCTTTTTAAAGTATCAATGACTATATCTAGATAATTGGTTACTTCCATAATCCCTCCTAATAGTTTGAGAAAAATTGGTTTGATTGTAATTGTTATATACTTCATGTTTCTTGGTATGTGTGAAATCACATTCACATGCACCATTGGTAACTTCCATAATTCCTCCTACTAGTTTGAGACAACTTGGTTTGATCCTAATTTTTATATCCTTCTTCTTTTATGGTACATGTGTGAAATCACATCCACACGCACCTTTGGAAACCTCCACAATGCCTCCTACAAGTTTGAGGCAAATTGGTTTGATGGTAATAGTTATCTACTTTCTCTTTTTTGGTACATGCCTTCACCTGCACCAAAATAAATTGGTTTTATCGTAATAGTTATATACGCTTTTATGGTACATGTGTGAAATCACATTCAGGTGCACATTTGTTAACTTCCATAATCCCTCCTAATGTGAGACAAATTGGTTTGATTGTAATTCCTATATACTTCCTCTTTTGTTCGAATGTGTAAAATCACACCCACTTGCACCTTTGGTAACTTCCATAACCCTCCTATGAGTTTAAGAAAAATAAATTTGTTTGATTGTAATGGTTATATACTCTTTTATAGTACATGTGTGAAATCACATTCAGGTGCACCTTTGGTGAATTTCATAATCCCTCCAATTTTGAGACAACTTGGTTTGATCATAATGGCTATATACTTTCTCTTTTCTGCCACGTGTTTGAAATCACATTCATGTGCACCTTTGGTATTTTCCATAGTCTCTCCTACGATTTTGAGACAAAATTACGAGTCTAAGACAAATTGATTTGATCGTAATGATTATATACTTCCCCTTTTGTGGAGACAAATTGGTTTGATCATAATGATTATACACTTCCCCTTTTGTGGTGCATATGTGAAATCACATTTACTTGCACATTTGGTAACTTCGATAATTCCTCCTACTAATTTGAGACAAATTGATTTAATGGTAATGATTATATACTTTCTCTTTTCTGGTAAGTGCATCAAATTACTTTCTAGTTTGAGATAAGTTGGTTTGATTATAATCACTTTCACCTGCACCTTTGGTAATTTCCATAATCCCTCTTACATGTTTGAGACAAATTGGTTTGATCATAATGGTTATATACTTCCTCTTTTGTGGTACATGTATGAAATCACATTCAATTTCACTTTTGGTAACTTCCATGGTGTTTTGGTGTTATAGTGGAAACCACTAGGTTTGAACTTGGGTTTGGCCTAGATTAGCCCACCCTAGTGGAATCTAAGTCATAAATTCCTAGTAAGTTGGTACATAATACATGCCATAAAAGAGAATCTACATAAATTATCACTTGGATAATCCCTATAAATTAAATGGTTGGTTGATAGGTATCAAAACACTTAGCTCATGATGCATCTCACACAGTCAAAATTAAAAAAATCATAGAATTAACTAAATTATAACTTTATTTTAAATTATTATTATTATTAATTATTAAAACAATTAATATATGAGTTAAATATACATACATTAAAAAAATATGTAACAAGATTCTTAACCATGGAGATATACTCCCACTTTACCATAGAGATTCTTAAATTTTGAATAGGCTTTGTTACATTACCATGGGGCAATACCATCACTTATCAATACCACATGTCCAAAAAACCATAACTCATTTCTTAATAAAAATGTTTTAAATATAATCTAATTTAATCTAATTTTACAACATTTTTTTAATTAAATTAAAACTTAAAAAGACATAATTACTTTAAAATAAATCTCAACCTTATATTTATGATTATTACTAAAAATATTTCAAAAAATTAAATTCTTACTAACTAAATATTAATTAAAATAAAATTATAAAAAATCTATTCCAAAAAGAACTTACACTTATTAACATAATTAAATCAATTTATATTAAATTAAAATAATAATAATAATAATAAAAATTATTAAAATATTTAAGAAAAAATGAAATTAAACTTTTTTTAATGCTAATTTTTTTCTCCTCTACAAATATGAGTAGGATAAAGTTTTTTCCATCATAAAATGGAAAATATAAATATTTACAAATATGAATAGGATAAAGTTGTTTCCATCATAAAATGGAAAATATAAATATTTTAAAATTATACTTATTTGAGTAAAATTATATTATATAATTTTTAAAAATTATAGCAAATTAATATTAATAATTTATCAAAAATCGAATCATCTTGATTTACTTGTGAGAGTGGACTTTCTTTTAGAGGATGCTCGCGGTTCAAACCCAAAATTAAACTTTATTTAAAAAAATAAAACCAATAAAAAAATAATAAACTATTTTCCCAGTTACTAAACAAAATTACATTTTTTATATTATATCTTTGATATAGTAATTATAGATCCATCACATGGAACATCTTGACTTACTTGTCTAAGCTAACTTTATTCTAAAGATGCTAACTCTTCACACATAAAAGTAAACTTTGAGCTAAAAATAAGCTCAATAAAAAAATAATAAATTATTTTCTCATTTACTAAATAAAATTACATTATATATTATATCTTTATTTTAGTGTTTTTCTTATTCATCGCATTGGGAAATATTGAGCCAACATTTCCAAAGTACAAAAATTGACACGATACTTCTTGAATCACAAAAAAAAATTAAACTTAAAAATATATTGTAACTTAGATAAATGTTTTTTTTTTCGGATTAATCACATTATTAGGATTTGGTCGACATTTCAAACTAACTAGTGTGGTTCAAGGAAAAAAGCCAATTAATCTTATTGAATAAATAGTGTGGATACATTAAATTATGCAATTTTCAAAGTTAAACTCACTCAACGCTTAAATGCTTATTAAATACTTTTTCCTTCCCCAAAAATATGGCGAAATACGGCACCGGGGAACGGAGTGATTGTCACCACATAAACCAGGGTAAGGTTAAACCCTCCTAGAAAAAACGGTAATTAAAGTTCCCGTCAATTGATTTTTCACATTGACAGGAAATAACCGAGAAAAGTACAGCGAACCCCGCCATTAGGGTTGGAATTTGGATTTCTCCTTAACCATCATATAATTTTTTTTTGACGTTTTCGGTCATTATGCTTCCCTTCAAGAAACGTTATCTTTAAAAAATTTCCCTTCATTAGTGATGTTCTCATAATAAATTAACCCTTCACCAATAAAGGTTTGATTAAAAAATTACCCTCCGATAACATAGTTATGTTAAAAAATTTCATATATTTAGCATAACGAAAAAAACAAAATGACTATAACAAACAAATGACTTGTTAAATCATGAATTTTGGTTTTAAATTGCATGGAACACTCACAATAAAATATTTGGAACGTGAAATAAATTGAACATGTTGATGCAAGCAAGCAACAAATTTCAGAATATACGCGCGGACCTATGGTTCTATGGGCCCACAACACGGCAGACAATCACAGCGAAATGCAATTTCACAACTTTTCAAACTTTCCACTTCGCAACTTTACCAATTTAAAGATTTCGCAATACTCGCGAGTCTGCAATTTTGCAATTTGCTCGAACTCCATATTGCACACTACAACTTTTAGAGGTTAACAATGACCGTGCCCCTTATCCTATGCGATATGTGATTTGCTTTGCATTGCATCGCAAACCAAATTTCTTATCATGCAAGTCTTTAACAGTAACATCAAAACTTGTCGATGTGCGAAATACCATGGGATTGCAACTTAATCTCCATCGTTGATCAAAGCCCAAATCTAACAGTCCTCATGGTTCCGTAGCTGTTCTACTTTGCATCACAACTGACATAACTTCACTCATTTAGTCGCCCTTCTCCAGATGCAATGTGTGATGGTTGATGCACGAAACTTCAAAGCTTTGCTCGAACCAAAGACTTCACCTAAACATTTTACAGAGAACTCCGTGACGCGCGATGCAATATATATACTCCCACATAGAAAAGCAAAGGCAATTTAAACCAGAAATGAAAATACAAAAACACTTGGAATTTATCAGAAATGAAAATACACAGAGTCGAGCCCTTTGATGGCTGGATTTTACATTGACTTCTCCTCTCTGTCTGCTCCTCTATCACACCTCTCACACACTTCTCTCACACTTATTCTACCCCTATTTATCTCTATTCACGCTTATATCTATATCTACCTGAAAGCATTTCTTATTGTCTTTTATTAGCTTTCTTTTTTAGCCACTCTAAAAAAAAATTCTATCCTATCCTCATGATCTATTCTATTTGGCTTAATCTCCTCGTAGAGAGAACCAATTTATTATTTTATTCCTATTTAAGTTAGGAAATAAAAAACAAACTAAATCCTCTCAATTAAAACTTAACAAAATATTAATAATCATTTTTTTTCACCTCTTGTTAGCCACAACATGTGAACACATAATCACATTGCTGGCTAAATTCCAGATGCTCCTGTATCAGACTCCCGGGGAAGAAAAGATTGATCCATCAATGTTTCAGGATCTACATTAAACTTCTGTAATTCTGCTGTTTCCATCCAACTTGCATCTTTCATTGGTTTTCCATTCCATTTGACTAGATACTGATAATAGGTTTTTCCCCTGATCTTCTTTGCTGCTCTTTTCTCCATAATGGCTTCCACTTCTTTCTTTGACGTCTTTGGCATCTTTTCCTTCCAATTCAAAGTCCGGTCCTCCTCTTCTATAGTTTCTTCTTGTAGTTATTCCTTTGTTCCTTTGTATGGGTACAAATATGCAACATTAAAGATGGGTGATATTCCAATTTCTACTGGTAACTCAATCTCATATGCATTTGAGGAAAACTTCCTCAAATTTCTACATGGCCCTACCTTTTTCATTTTCAATTTTTTATAGGTCCCGACTGGAAACCTTTCCTTCCTCAGATAAACCATGACTAAATCATCTACTTGAAACTCCCTTTCAGTCCTCTTCATATCAACTCTTTGTTTATACTTTTGGGTGTTTTTTTGTAAGCTTTGCTTGACATCTTCCTCCAAATTCTGTATCTGTTCTACAAATTATTCATCCTTTTCACTCCTTGTCTCTTGTTTTCTCAAATATCTAAGTTCATACACACCTCATGGATGCATTCCAAAAACAATATGAAATGGACTCATCCTAGTACTTTGGTTAGGAGTACCATTATAGGAAAATTTAGCTTGAGCAAGTGCTAAGTCTCATTGTTTTGGATTTTTGTAAACCAAACTCCTTAATATGTTTTCCAAGCTCCTGTTCACATCTTGAGTTTGTCCATCCGTCTGAGGATGATAGGCTAAACTGAAACTAGGGCTTGTACCTAGCTTCTTCCAAAGAGTCCTCCAGAAGTGTCCTACGAACTTTGTATCCTTGTCTGTAACAATACTCATAGGCAGCCCATGTAATCTTATAACTTCAGGGAAAAATAAATTAGTAATGTGAGCTGCATCACTAGTTTCTTACAAGCAATAAAATGAGCCATTTTAGAAAACCTATCTATGACAACATAGACAGAATCATGTCCTCTTTGAGTCTTCGGAAAAACTAAAACAAAATCCATCCCGACAACATCCCAAGGTCTATTGGGTATTTGAAATGGCCGATATAACCCAATGTTTTGTCTTCTTCCTTTGGCATGTTGACAAATCCCGCACTTCTCAACAAACTTTTTGATATCAGTTTTCATTTTTGGCCAATAATAAAAAGCACTTACTTGAGCTAATTTTTTATCCTATCCAAAGTGTCCAGACAGTCCTCCACTTTGTTTTTCCTTAATTAGATTTTCCCTCATGGAGTACTTAGGTATACACAATTTATTATTCTTGAACAACAATCCTCCTTGAATCAGGTAGTCTAACCACTAGCTTCTATTATGAATCACATGATTTTTAACAACTGTATATATTTCTTTGAAATCTGTGTCTTCCTCATACATATCAATCATTTCTTCAAACCCCAAAATGCCAATCTTCAATTATTGCATAACCAAATTTACTCTGCTCAAAGCATCAACAACTTTATTTGACTTACCACTTGTGTGTTTGATTACAAAGGTAAAACTCTGCAAAAACTCCACCCACTTATCATTCTTTTGGTTCAACTTCAGCTAATTATTTATGAATTGCAGTGCATGGTTATCTGAATACAACACAAATCATTTTGGGAAAAAAATAATGCCTCCATTTCTTCAAAGCATGCACAATAGCACATAACTCCTTATAATAGGATGAATACTTCCTTTTGGCCTCATTTAAATTTTCACTGAAATAAGATATCGGTCTCTGCTCTTAACTCAAGACATCTCCAATTGCTATCCCACTAGCATCAGTCTCAACTTGGAATATTTTATAAAAATTTGGCAAGGTCAAAACAGGTCTTTCAGTGATCTTGTTTTTCAACAACTTGAAATTTTGATCTACTGCTTCTATCCACTTAAATGTTTGGTTGCTCTCTTTTATTGTTTCAATTATTGGTGCATAGATTTGACTAAAACTTCTGATAAAATTTCTGTAAAAACTTGCAAGACCATGGAAACTCCTTACCTCAAATACACTTCTCGGAGTTGGCCAATCCAGTATTACTTGGATATTTTCTCGGTCCATATTCAATCCTTCTTCTGAAACTTTAAATCCCAAGTAAATTATCTCCTTCTTCATAAAACTACACTTCTTCAAATTTATAAGCAGTTTCTCCTTTTGCAAATTATTTAACACCATCTTGACATGCTCCAAATGCTACTCCTTACTCTAACTGAAAATCAGAATGTCGTCAAGATATACTATCACGAATTTTCCTGCATACTCTTTCAAAAATTTGTTCATTAGTCTCATAAATGTGCTTAGTGCATTAGTGAGCCCAAAAGGCATCACTAACCACTCATACAACCCACTATTGGTCTTAAATGCAGTCTTCCATTCATCTTCTTCTCTAATCCTTATTTAATGATATCCACTCTTCAGATCTATTTCAGTAAAATACTTTGACCCACTTAAGAAATCCATCAAATCATCTATGTGTGATAATGGAAATCTATACATGATAGTGATCTTTTTTATGGCTCTGGAATCAATACACATGTGCCATTCACCTCCTTTATTTGGACTAAGTACGGTTGGTACTGCACATGGGCTAAGGCTTTCTTTGATTAGTCCTTTATCTAACAACTCATGTACCTGTCTTCCAACTTATTTATTCTCTCGAGGGGTCATTCTATATGTTGCTTTGTTTGGTAAACTTGCACCAGGTATTAAATCTATGTGATGATTGATACTTCCGACTGGTGGAAATTTACTTGGTAATTCATCAACAACTATATCAGCATAATCATCTAACAAATTTTTAATTTCCACAAGCAGATTGTCTAAATTAGTAGAAGTCATAATTACCTTGGGTTTAACCACAACAACAAAATGCATTTCTTTCTCCTTCTTGACTTCTTGCAGCAATTCATTTCCACTAATCAGCATAACATTATTCCCAGCTGCTCCTTTGTGTGCTTCATCCTTCAAAGGTAGCAATGTGTTCTTCTTTCCATCCTTATATATGGTATAGGTATTCCTTTTTCCATCATGAATGCATTTTCTGTCGAATTGCTAAGGCCTTCCTAGAAATACATGGCACACGTCCATTGGCACTACATCACACAATATGACATCCTTATATGTACCTATATGTATCTCTACTTTGCACTGTTCTGTCACCAAAATCAATTGTCCCTTCTGTAGCCATGACACTCTGTAAGGAGTAGGGTATACCATCTTAATCAACCCTAATTTCTCAACCATATCTTTGGAAACAAGATTATCAATGCTTCCACTGTCAATCACAACTTTGCAACACTTTTCTTTAGACTTGCATACAGTCCTAAATAAGATCTTCCTTTGAGCTGCCTCATTTGCTTCCTTCTTTGCCTTAAGCAATACTCTTTTGAGCAATAAAGACTCTCTTGCCTGAGGTGGTTCTTCTTTTCTTGTGACTTGAGGATTTTCTTCCTTTGCCTCAGCTACATTCACATTATGTTGATTTGTTGGTTTGTTATTAGGATAGTCCCATGATCAGTGTCCCCATTCTCCACATGTGTAACACAACATTTCTCTTCCACGGCCTTTACCTCTGGGTGCAAATCTCCCTCTACCAAATTCTCATCTTTGTGGCGTCCTGCTACTTGAACCTTCTGCTTCATTCTGAGAGTGTTGAAATCTTGATCTGAAATTTCCTCTTCCTCTTGCTGGACTTTTACCTCTATTCTTCTGACTTTGTTTCCTCAACATTTTCTCCTCTGCCTTCAATGCTTCTTAGTAGGCATCCTCAATTGTCTTCAGACTCAAAAAACTGATTTCATCTTGTATTTCATACCTTAAACCATTGATGTATCTAGCTACTTTCTCCATACTATCTTCAGCATGTCCTTCTCTAATGCTCAGCTTGTAAAAATCCTCTGTATACTCCTTGACAGTCATTCCTTTCTACCTCAAATTCTGCAACTATTTGAAAATATTCAATTGATGGCCCTTTGGAATAAACTTATTCTTCAATTTACTTACCATTTTATCTCATTGCTTAATCTTATGTTTTCCCTTTCTAATCCTGGATGTCTCTAGTTCATCCCACCAAATAGATGCATGACCCTTCAACTTGGTAGCTACAAACTTTACCTTCTTCTTATCTTCAACATCTTCTATGTCAAAATACTTATCCACTGAACTGAGCCAATCCATCAGCTCGTCCACACTAAGGTTCCCCTCATATGAAGGAATCTCCATTCTTGGTTTTCCACTAACCTTTGCTAATATCTTGAAAACTTTAGCTGCCTCACTTTCTTCCTCTTCTTCTTCCTCAAAAGTTTCCTCTGTTGCACTAACATCTCCTTCATCAGGTGCTCTCCTCTGAGCAGTCTCCATTGTCTCCATCCTTGTACGAAGGTGTTAAATCTCTTCTAGCAAAACTGAATTGGCTTCAGGTCTTCCCCGACCTATGTCGACCCCTCTCCTCGGTGGCATATTTGCTATAATCCCCGAGAACAAAACTCAGTGTCTTCTCTGATACCAAATGATGTATACAAGTTGAAAATTTTAGAATATACGAGCGAACATGTGGTTTTTTGGGCCCACAACACGGTGGCCAATCACAACCAAATTCAATTTCGCAACTTTTCGAACTTTCCACTTCGCAACTTTACCAATTTTAATATTTCGCAATACTTGTGATTATGTGATTTCACAATTCACACCGAACTCCGTATCGCACACTGCAACTTTTAGAGGTTAGCAATGACCGTGCCCCTTATCCTATATGATCTTTGATCTTCTTCGCATCGCATCACAAACCAAATTACTTACCGTGAAAGTCTTTAACAATAACATCAAAATTTACCGATGTGCGAAATATCATGGGATTGTGACTTAATCTCCACCGTTGATCAAATCCTAGATCTAACGGTCCTTACGGCTCCTTATCTGATCTACTTCACATCGCAACTGACATAACTTCACTCGTTCAATCACCCTTCTCCATATGCGATGTGCGATGGTCGATGCATGAAACTTCAAAACTTTTCTCGAACCAAATACTTCACCTAAACCTTTTACAGATAACTCTCTCTGCGTGTGATGCAATATATATACTCCCACAGAGAAAAGAAAAGACAATTTAAACCAGAAATGAAAATACACAAACACTTGGAATTTATCAGAAATGAAAATACACAGAGCCGAGCCCTTTGATGGCTAGATTTGACATTGACTTCTCCTCTCTGTCTACTCCTCTATCACACCTCTCGCACACTTCTCTTGCACTTATGCTACCCCTATTTCTCTCTATAGACGCTTATATATATATATATATATATACCTGAAAGCGGTTCTTCTTGTATTTTATTAGCTTTCTGTTTGAACCACTCTAAAGAAAAATTCTATCCTATCCTCATGATCTACTCTATTTGGCTTAATATCCTTGCAGGGAGAACCAATTTGCTATTTGATCCCTATTTAAGTTAGGAAATAAAAACAAACTAACTCCTCTCAATTAAAACTTAACAAAACATTAATAACCAATTTTTTTCACCTCTTGTTAGCCACAACATGTGAACACATAATCACATTGTTGGCTAAATTATGGATGCTCCTACATCACATGAAGTAGCATTTGTATATTTGAGATATGTCTAAAGAGATATTATGAGACATATAATATAACCAACATAGTAAAATTATTAAATGTTATCAATAAACTCAAAAGTAGATTAATCAATATGGTTTATGTTATGATTTACATAATATAATATATATTATTGAATTTAAATGCATCTTGAGAAGCATAAAGGGAGAAAAGCTTCGCCATAGTACCAAATGATCCAATCCAAATGCATCACATCTTTTATTGTATTTTCTAAAAAGTCAGTAAAATGTGGAAATTTTTCAACCTTGATGGCATTTTTCATGTGCCATTAACCCATAACAACATCACATGAAAAAACTTTCAAATGACAATTTCAATTTCTTCTTATAGAAGTGATCATCCATGTAACTATTCATGCATGTATTCCACATTCCATCAATACAAAAAAAAAACATTACAATTTCATATAAAAAATATAAATATAATAAAAAAACATATAACTTAATAATTCTCACCTGTCAAAAAGTCTTCTTTCCTTTGCATCTTACCAAATCTCATAAACTCATTCTCATTCCACCTCTACCATGTTAGGACCTATTAATGATATACACATCAGTGCATCAAGTGTGTCAATTGATAGTCTTGTCCTCCTTATATATTTGATCATATTTTGCTTAGAGAACTCTCGTTCACATGTGACAATGCTAGCTGGTATGATAAGCATTGATTGGCATAATTTTAGCATATTTGGATACTTAGAGTGCCAAAATTTTGTTTGAGAAAATACTTTCCATGCATCTTTCATTGAGAATATTTCTCCATTCAAATAAACCGCATCAATAAATTTATATAGTTCTCTTTTACAAGCTGTAATATCAAATTTTGGTACATTTTCACCTTCATTACATGTTTTATGTTACAAATGTGAAAAAATTATTTCAATCCAATGTTTTGCATTACTTTCTCTGACATAAATATTCGATGGATAATAACAAGGACTAAACAACCTTGCTGCATTAAAAAGATGAAGATCTAGAAATCTTGAATTGAAACTCGCAATCAATGCTTGGAATTAATTTCTTGTAAGTTGTATGCAACTCTCAAGGGAGCCATCAATGCAAGCTTCCATTGGTTGTGACAATTGTTCATCATGGATTGGAACATAAAACAAATCATGTCAATGGGTATTCCCCTCTTTCTCAACATTTTCAAGGATACCATCTTTATAGTCTTTCAAAAATTTACTAAGATGTACATCACCTTCTTCAAAAGAATCAGATTTGCATAAATATCTTTTAAGATTGTTTAATGCATGGTCAATAGCTATTCCAAGCAATGTAACATCCACATTATCTTCTTGATTTTTTTTTTTAGATTATTCAACTCCTTCAAAACATCAGCAAGCATATTCAAAAAAAATTGAATTGAAAAAATTATTGCCTTATGATACCATGAATTCTTTCTTTCTCTCTTCTACAAGCTCAAGGTAGCAAGCATTAATGTAACTAGTCTTTCAATCACTTGACCCCTAGATAGCCATCGAATCCAATGGATTTGAAGAACCTGCAAGGATTCTAATTCCATGATCTCTAATAAAGAAATGAGTTCATTATTTCTTTTTACTGAATTTCCAACCCATGAGTATACCTTGTTTGCTATTTTCTGAACATACAAAAACTCTGGTATTTTTTTTTAAGCCTCTGATGCTGCAAGTGCTTCATGATGTGTAATGCAATGAGTACCAATAATATTTGGTAGATCATTCTTTAGCAATGTGACAAATCAATTTTCACGTCCAACCATAGATGAAGCACCATCAGTTGAAACTACTATTAGTTTATCATTTTTCAACTGCCTTGTTTCCTTTAAATTAATGATAGTATCATATATAGTCTTTCCTTTTCCATCAGCAAAAGTAATCATTTTCATAAATGGTGAGACTGGAGGGCCAAAAAATTTTAAGTCTAGATATGTAGAATACACTACAAGGTGTTGTTCCAAACCATTGTCTATACTTTCATCTAATATTATAGAGAAAAATGGACTTTCTAACATTTCTCTAGTTCGCACCTCTTCAAGGTAATTTGATATAGAGTGAATAAATTCAGTAGATTCTTTTCTATTTATGTAGGAATAATACTCCACTTGAGATGGCATATTAGGAGTCTACGTATGCATTTGAATATGACAAAGATTTTCATAAATAGCAATTGAAATATCCTTTTGTGCAATAAAATACGCTAACTTCATGGTGGTTATGACCGTTTCTTTATTAGCCTCACTTGTAACCACTATGTGTTCTATAATGGGCTTTTCCAATCTTTCAGTTTCATACAAATTTTTCTGAGTTGATGTTTGATGAATATTGTATTTTGCATGAGTTGTCATAGCATCATATTGAATGGTATTACATCCATCTGCAATAGCCCATGGACCTTGAGCCTTGTATTTCGCACAAATTTTGCACTTCATATGAGTCTTGCCATCTTCAACATTGATACTATACACCCAAGGATTTTTATTGTCCACTCTTCTCGAAATTCACGTTTTGAGAAAGTCTGCCTCCTCAAACCACTAGATCCACCACCTTGTCCTTCCTTTTCATGGCCAAGAATTTCTAGATCAACAACAAAATCTTCATCCACATCTTCATTGACATCATCATTCAAATCAGGTATAGATGGAATATCATTAACATTAGAAGCCTTCGATGTTTTAGAATATCCATAAAAACCTTATATAGTTGATTGACCCTTCCTTTTTGAAGGCATTTCTATTTAAATAATTTACCTACATGAAAAACAATTAAAATAAATTAATAATTTAAAAAAACTAAACAAGAAAATGTAACATGACTATTTTCTAAATACTAATTTGTAATAAGACTAAATTTTTTTTAATTATAATTGTATATATTATCAATTATTTAAAATATTAAACTCGATCATCGATTTTGGCTTTACACAAACTTTGACGTCACCACCATTCATGGAGATGGTCCGAGATATGAACGACTGGAATTTGTCTAAAATGTGTCAGTAACTTCATTCCTAAATCATGTGGATGGGTAATTGAAAATATGTGAGGAACGCAGTAGCGAGGGTGCTAAAGGTTCCATGCAAAGCAGAAGGCTGCTCCACATACCATTTCGTGGCTGGTCTGAATAAGGTGCGCTGAAATAGTCTTATTCGAATAGTATCATCAATAATAATGTTCCAAGAACACCATAGGTGGAAAGTCATTACATGGATTCCAAGGTCTTCCGCTTGCTTCATTCGAACTTTGGAATGTCCGAAGGGAGATTTGTGGGCGTGGGCTGCCAGATGGGATTGTGTGCAATGGGGTCATTTGTTAACTTTGATAGATTAGGTAAGTTTAAAGATGCGTTGAGCGCTATTGTAGATTGTGAAAACACAAGGTTCTAATTGTGTATGGGTTTGTCTGTGATGTATCCGACTGTGTATTCTATTGGCTCCTCAAATGAGTAGCGCTCCTCTGCCCTCTAGGGGTTGTGGGAGGAGTGGTGTGCGGTGACCCTGAGGGGGTTTCCACCAGTGTGGTGTTGGGTGACCTTTGGGGGTTCCCAACTAAAGACACCTCAATAAAGGATGAACCAATAAGGGTGGTTGTGTTCTGTCTTTGACGCCTAAATGGCGAAATACCTAGAACTCCTCCCTCTGATGGAGGGAGGTCCAAAAAAAATCTAGATCGACGAGGTCCTGTTGGGTCCATTATGGTGTCGACTAGGTTTGATTTTGGAAATAATTTTCAGTTTTATGAGAGGGGAGAGATTATATATCAAAGAAAAAAGCGATCGCATACATAAAACAAAGTCAAAATAAAAGTTTAGTTTCCCTTTATATTAATCCTATGTGATCAGTCAATTAAAAAATGGTTTTTATTATTTTGCGTATGATACTCACAAATCCTAAAATACCTAATCGTCCTCACACTCTCAATTGTAACTGGGCCTTGCGAAGATATCTTCTAGTGGGTACTGGGGCCAATGTCCCGAAAGAACTGGCGATGCTTTCCAGTAGCCGAAGAATCGACCAAGGTAATGGAAAGAGGATCTAGTGATGCCTGCACTGTCACATATAAGGAAGGATGCCCTAGATTTGGCCACTAAGTGCTGTCATCCCATGTGAGTGTTCGAGTCTTGAGTTTCTTGGTATTTAGCTACCAGTACCGAGCACTAGATGGGTCAGGTAGCCCCAAATAGTACTGCACGCACTAGGCCCAAGCTTAACCCCCTCTGAATTTGGTCTTTGTGGCACTCAGGAATTATTTTCTGTGGGTGGATAGAGGGATTTAAAGCTCCATATTAAGTCAACTTCTATGTTTCAAGAATGTAAAATGACCATGGCAGCTTATTGGATGCCTACCCCCAATGGTCCTAACTTGAACTATTAATTATGTTGTGGCCCTTGTGGGGAGATTTAATGAGTTCAATTAATGGTTCGTTTTAAGGTGGCTTACTTCGCTTATGGTGTGGAAATGTGTGTGAGAAAGTGTACAATCACAATGTTTGTAGGATGTGGATATGCAATGATCCTTTACACTCCCTCCTAAATAAACTATGTTTTGATTGTTCCTTTCAAAAATTAAATGATGCACGCATAATGGGTCGCTTACAATTTTTCCTATTTAAACTAAATGTTGCACTAAAGGGAGATGACAAACTATTAAAAGAAAGCATTCATATGCATGCCCAGGGTCACCAAGAGGTGCAAGGGCAACAAATATTACTTGTCTTCTTGGATAATTTGATCTTAGTCTCGGATCCTACTACAAAATTTAAATTAAACTTAATCCAACAATTTGGAAAAAGAAAATGGAAACTAGCTAAGCATTCTTGTCCGATTTTCCGGTGATAACAAATATGAAATGAACTTTCTATCACTTTAATTTCCAAATCTATTTAATTTACATTAAAACATAAACCACCTACATAAGAATCCACAAAATAAACAAAAAATTTGAGAAAGATAAATAATTATTTGAGAGCAATGAGAGCAATTTTTTTATTTACTTTAATTTCATTGATATGATTAGTGATTGTTTCGGATCGAAATTTTTTATTGAATTTGTATTGCATTTCAATTCAATCACGATAGCCTATAAATGAAAGGGTTTTTTTATATCCCTAACTCAATGGTCATGTAGCATTCTTTATAGAAATGTTCGGTATTTGGGGATGTTTAAGTTAGCAGGTTATGTACATTTTTTTTCTATATATATATGTGTGTTTTATTAATTTACTATATATAAATATTATAATGTTATTATATTAATTTGTTATAATAAATTATTTATTTAAATTGAAATTTAAAATAAAGAGAAAAATTTATTTTAAAATCATAATTTTTCTTTTAAATATTTTAAATTTTATATATTAAATAAATTTAAATTTTATTATCCTAACCCATTGAATCTCTCTAATATCTAAAATGTTATCTTTTTAATCATCAATATATAATCCATTAATCAAACATTAAATTTATAATGCTTCATTGAGTTAAAATTAAGTTAATATTTAATTAAGAGAACCAAAATTTTATGCCACAACTATATGGTGTTTAATTCACATGTGTATTGTATCTAACACTTTCCCATATACATTGTAACTAACATTTTTACACTAGATTCATGTATCTTTAACTTCTTACCTTTTCTACTGAATATTTTTAAGTGCATCATATCCCATGCCACAACTAGTCCCTCACATTATCACATTATTATGGTGTCATAGATAAATTATTTATTACTTCAACTATATTGTACCTAGTATTAGACGAGTATTCATCATGCATAGAACAATAAAAGCGTAAAATAATTTAAAACAATAAATTAATGCCACGTGCATAATGCACAATGTCTTAAGTAGTAAAATCATAAACAATTATCGACGAAAAATTAAAAAACGCCGTAAAACAAATTTTAAAAAGGCCACGTGCATAATGCACATTGTAAAACTTATTTGTTTATGGTATTTTTAATCTTAAAAATGGATATGTGTCCGAAAAGTGAATCTGTGTGCAGATCTGTTTATAGAAATTTAAAAAAGTGACATACATCATGTACATTGTAAAACAGTTTTGTTTATGCTATTTTTAATCTTAAAAATGGATCTGTGCCTTAAAAGCGAATCTGTTTGCAAATCTATTTATAAAATTTTTAACATATTCCAAATTTGAAAAGATGGTGAAGCTCATGTGAAATGTTTTGTGAGCCAATGTTAGTACTCTCTTATGGTTGTTAGTACTCTATTATGGTTGTGATATAAGTTTTCATTAAGACATTTTATATTTCTAATACAGTTAATTAATGTGATTGCTTTGGTTTTAATATGTTAGTCAAGATTTTTTTTAATAAAATTAATTAATGTGATCGGTTTTTTAATGTTATTGGTTTAAAAAAAAAAAAAATCTAAATTATTTAAATTTAAAATTCAACGATAATTGAGATGGCTAAAATTCAATTAAACTTTAAATGAGGTAATTTAATGATTTAAATATTATTTAATCACATTTTTTATGTCATAAATTAATTTAACTAATCATAATTTAAATATTTATTCAATTAGTTTTTTTTAATTATCAATTAATTTGACAAATCATAAACATTGTAACAACTAAGAAAAACAAAGTTAACTCTTAATTAAAAGGAGATTTTTTAAGAACATAACAGATGTTCACAACTAGATCCATCATGGTGCACATAGTACATTACATTTTATTTTCTCCGAACGGGTGTACATAGTACATTACGTTTTTTTTCTCAGAACGGTTTTATCAAAAACATGTACTTATTATCGTGGAGCCTAAGCCTGTCGGAATTTATATGTTCAAACATGTATTTATCAGCTTGAAAACTATTCTTCAATTGCAATATGTATACAAACTAGACACACTTGTTTGCATGGAATCACAAAACAAGATTAACATGTAATGCAGAACCATATAAATTTTCTTTTAGTAATCTCAAAATAATGTTTTATATACAAATTTTATTTTGTCCAATCTTAGCTTTAGGTTGAAAACTTTTCTTTTTTAGGTTTTATATTCACAATAAATAAATAAATAGAGAGCCCAAATTTTACTGGAAGAAATTGCCAGCATTTGTTTTTAAAATAAGTGAAAAACTCCTCCACCAAGTTAAAAAGGAAACCATTAAGTGCACCATACTTCATCTAGATAATTTAAACTGAACGTAAAAAATAAATACCACCTACCTTTTCACTGCTATGGTCCAGGAAGATTGGTAGCTGCTGTGAGATAGGAAATGTTGGCGGTATAGTTTTCAACCTCAACTAACGGGGCTATTTCATCAATTTTCCTCCTCGTTTATGTGGCCAGAAAACCCCAAATCCAACTTTCCGGTGATCTGTACTTCTGCGTCACCCCTAGTTGTATGGTTAGAGTCTAGTTCCATCTCAATAAAATCACACAAAGAGAAAACAAAATTGAGCATCTACCAGGTTTAAAACAAGATGGTCATTCTCAGTTTTCGAATGCCATTACACCACAATCCAAAACTAAAATTAACTCTTTGCACACTTTCATTCATTGGGAAAAGGAAAAAGTTGTAAGAAAACAACTATTTATAACCCTTTAAATCTAGTCTTCTCCAATCTCTTAGTTTAATATAATATTAAATGAAATGAAAAGAAAATAGATGTAGATCACTTTAAAAAAAATCACCGTTCAAGGGAATTGTGAATAACAAATATTTTCTAAAATTTATTTATGGTTAAATTCAGACATAAATTAAAATAATAAATAAAATTACATGACATTTTCTATTTTAAAAAACACATCTAAAAAATTGAAATAAATTGAATTTTGTTAACATCCGCAAATCACATTGCAACATCACCTCAACCCAAATATAAGAGGATTGCAGGACAAAGTATTCATAAAAAAATAATCAATGAAAAATCTGAAAGAGCAGATACAAAGTGATAAGAACAAGGAGAAATATATGTAATATCTTCCCAAAATCTTCTGAGAGCATGGTTTGGGCTTCCAAGCTCCAGATATTAGCTCCAACCTCCAAAAAAAACTATCCCATACATCTTCCTGTATCTCCAAAAAGACTAAACTTTGGATGGTTTTCTTTCCATTATTAGAGTGTGCCTGAGAACTAGATGCTTAGGAACCTCACATTGAGGGTGAGAGTGATCCACAGAGTTACAGACCCTTGTTCTATTCAAAGTTTCCTACTTCTGAGAGAAGGATTTTCCTTTCGACAGTCTCTTCTTGAGAATAATTCCCTTAGACTATGAAAATTACGTTACAGCACATGGAGAACCAAACTACATAGGATTTAGAATGAAACCACGCATTGACGGTGCAACGTGTGTTGGACTTACCAGGCGGCAGGCCCCCCTTCGACAATTCATTGTAAGAGAGCCAGAAGTTTCTCCCGAGCTCCAAGCTCATAGCAATGGTGACTCATCGAGTCACCCCTACCTCTGTTGGCCAATGCATTGATATGATGGCGGGCCACGACTCACCATTGAAACGGAATCCTTTCATTGAAGGTTTTCCAATGGCCATGAGCTTTAATATTTTTTGAGAATGAAGGAAATTTCTCTGTAATTGGAATTTGGCAGCGCAAAGCAAGTTTATATATCAATTATCAATTTTCAGTAAGCGAAGATTTGCATACTTTCCATTAATGTTTGAACACAGTTGCAGTTGCATAGAGAGTCAAATTTAAGAAACAGTTGGACCGCTGCTAAATGGAAAATAGACATATAAGAACATTTTCAAATTATTTTTAAATGTCAAAATTATGTTTTTCGTCCTTCCTAGCACGTCTGAGAAAACAGGCATCAACATAGTCCAGCCTACAAATATGGGAAAAAATCCTTATCACGAGAAAAAAGCCCGTCAAATTCCATCCCTGCCCGCCATTTAAAAAAATGAAAATACATATCTATATACAAGATCAACCGACTGATACGGTACTGCATTTTATGCCTTGAGTTGTCTCTCTGTGCATAGTTGAAAAAGAGCATCTTCGGACTCGGGACTCGATCTGCGGTTAGGCAGCCCTGTACACAACCGCATTGCCTCTAGTTGGTCAAGGTATGGCAGAGCAAACCCTTTGTTCTATAAAATTTCAAGTATTGTTTAGTTTGTTTTTATATAATATAATATTTTATTTTATTTTATATTCATCACTAGAATAATTTAGATTTTGATTAATAAAATTATTTTGGAGAAAATTATAAAATAAATTATATAAAAGAAAATAATAAAGAATTAAATAATATAAAAATTTGTTTAATAGAGAAGAGATATTTAAAAATTATTTTAATTAAAAATAATTTAGAAAAGTCTTAAAAACATAATATTAGATAGGTTATAAAATGTTTTATTAACATGCAATTTACAACCCAAGAGATAGCTTAATTGCTTGCTAAATATCACAATTTTTTTTTGGGTTAGGCCCCACCAAATAACCTTGAGGTAAATCCCTTTGCATAGATGTGCTTGGCCTGAAGAAAAGCACTAGAACTCATACTATAAAATAGGTTATCTGCCCTCAATGATCAGGTGTATCCGACGGCTGGAGATGTAAAAATAGTAAATAGTTTTTTCCCATAATTCCAAATTCTGGATTCTCTTTCAAGGTTTGAGCCTCTATTTTGAAGACTTTGATTTTTTGAGCATCAGACAACATCGTTCAGAGATAGTTGGAAGCCTGTTATCCACAATCAAAAGAAGTCTCTTGTTCAGAGGTCCATTCAGAGATAGTTGGAAGGTTATTATCTGCAATCAAAAGAATTCTATTGTTTAGAGGTTGTTGCAGGGCAGTTATGTTAAAATAGTTAATTATCTCCCGCATGCAGAGTTAGAGAATCTGTTAAGTAAGCGTTGAGTTTGTCGAGTGATGTGATAGATGAATTTGGTAAGTGAGTTAGAGAGTCACTTAAGTGAGTGATGGTAAATTTGAGTTATGTGAGTGTTTGCATGTCAAGTTAGGTTAAATACCCTTGACCGGGTTCATTGTATTCATTGTGATCAAGAGAGATTGAAGATTAATAGAATAGCAGCAACTCATATGGTTTGTATGTAAATTATTTTTTGATTTTCCTCTCTACCTTTCCAACAGATTGGTATCAGAGCCGAGGAAGGATCACAAGATCCGTGGGCGTTCAGAGTCAGAGAATAAGGACAAGGGAAGAAGGCCGGCAACTTTTTTTTTTTTAAATTGAAAAATCGTTGAACGGATAAGGAAGCACGTAGGTCCGCACATTTTTAGCGCAGTAAACGTGTAGGTCCACACCTTTTTATTGAAAAACTGCACAACTTTCGAAAAACTTAAGATTTCGAAAGAAACAGGTTTATTCCGCAGTTTTTGTATTCAGCGACTCCACAATCAGGGTAAGCTTTTTAAGAAACCAGACACCATGTTGTTTAAAAGTAAAAAGGTTCAATATTGATATGTGACCCACCATATTCGTATCAAATTTTTAGAAGAGGCTTCATATTTTGTCATGTGGACGATCTTTGACTTAAGTGAAGATTTTTTCAAAATTCACCTGGTGAGATGTTTTTGAGTTGAGTGAAGATTTAAAAAAAAAGGTATGAAAGGATATATTATAATAAGTCTTTATTAAAAGATTTTATTATATATATAATTTTAAAAAAATAATGATTATATAAAATTAAAATTTAGGAATTTATTGAAAGAGATTCTTTTTTAAAGTAGCTTTGTAAAGTTTCTATAAGAAAAAATTAGGGTTTTATCAAAGAAGATTTATTTTTTAAGAAAGATGGCCACATCAAGTTTTCAACCACAACTTCCTTCTTTCACTCTGAAAGATTATGATGTGCGGGCTATTAAAATGGAGACTATGTTAAAAGCACATGATGTTTGGGATCATGTCAAGTTTGGGTTTGCAGAACGTCAGAATGACACAGAAGAACGAGCCCTCAGAAATGCAAACAGGGAATAATGGAAGAAAGAAAAGCGAAAGAATGCACAAGCGTTGCTTCTTATCCAGCAGGGAGTGGACCTAAGAGTGTTCCAGAAGATAATGATCACGTCTTCAGCAAAGGAAGCATGGGAAAATTTGGTGACCAACTATCAAGGTATGGCCAAAGTCAATATTGTTAAATTGCAGAATACTAGGAGAGATTTTGAAACTTTTCAGATGAAGGAGACAGAGGGCATTGATTCTTTCATGAATCGGGTAATGTCTGTAGTAAATCAGTTAAAAATATATGGTGAAGATATTAAAGATCGAATAGTGATTGAAAATTTTCATAGATATTTGTCTTCCAAGTTTGATGTTGTGGTAGCAGCCATTGAAGAAGCCAAGGATTTGGAAAAACTGACAATTGATGAGATGATGGGATCACTTATATCGCATGAGGCAAGGATAGACATAAATAAGGATTCCACTTTAGAAACTGCCTTCAAAAGTTAAATTTATATTTCAAGAGGTCTAGGCAGAGGTCGATTGAGAGGTAGATGCTACGGTGGTCACAGAGATGGCCGAGAAGAGCATGAATATCAAAGTGGAAGCAACAGTAGCAGAAGCTTCAACAATAATCAAAGGTTTGACAAATCAAAGGTTAAATGTTATTATTGCAATAAATTTGGTCATTATGCTCGTGATTGAAAGAAGAAGATAACTGATCAAGAAAATCAGAGAGCTAATGTTAGTACAGAGAATACTAACTCCATGTTCCTAGCATGCAACATCATGTATGAACTGTCTGATAAGGTCTGGCTATTAGACAATGGTTGTAGTAACCACATTACAAGCAACAAGAATTTGGTTGCAAATTTGGATGAATCTATGAAGACAAAGGTAAAGTTGGGGACCGACAAGACTGTGGATGTAGATGGAAAAGGAGTGGTCAACATTCTGACCAAGCAGGGGGAGCCAAAGACAATATCAGAGGTATATTATGTCCATGGACTCAAAAATAATCTGATAAGTGTTGGTCAATTTACGTAGAAAGGATATAGAGTTATCTTTCAGGGGCAAGAGTGTGTTATTTATGACAAACCCCCAAGCAAGCAACTGATAGCAAAGGTTTCAATGACGAGGAACATAATATTTCCTATAATTATGAACTACAACGATCAGGTTAGTTATTTTACAGTTGCATGTTCTAATGATTACTGGTTATCACACTTTCAGTTTGAACACTTGCATTTTTCTGGTTTAATATTTTTGCAACAGAAACAGATGGTCGGAGGATTACCTCCCATCAATAACCTGCTAGCACTTGTGAGTGTTGCATATTGGGAAAGAAACACCATGAAATTTTTCCCAAAGGATTTTCATACAAAGCCAAGAAACCACTTGAGTTGGTGCATACAGACTTGTGTGGACCTATGAGGACATAGTCGATTGGTGGAAGTTGTTACTTCCTCACTTTTATTAACAACTATAGCCTAAAGACTTGGGTTTACTTCTTGAAGAAGAGTTTTGAAACATTTTCAAAGTTCAAAGAGTTCAAAGCCTTATCAGAGAACCAAAGTGATCGGCAGATCAAGGTATTGAGATCAGATCATGGTGGAGAATATGATTCTAAAGCATTCCATGAGTACTGCAAACAACATGGAATCAGAAGACAATTTACAACTAGATACACAATGCAGCAGAATGGTGTAGCAGAGAGAGAAAACAGAACAATCATGAACATGACAAGGAGCATGTTCAAAGCAAGACACTTGTCTAATGAGTATTGGGTAGAAGCAACTGCATGTGATGTTTATGTGATAAATAGACCTCCTACAAAGAGTGTGATGAAGAGAGTTCCTGAAGAAGCATGGTCAGGTATGTCATGCAATGTATCTCATTTTAGAATTTTTGGCTATGTAGCCAATGCACATGTGCCTAAGAAGATAATAGGAAAATTAGATGATCAAAGTGAAAAATGCATATTTATTGGTTATAGTGAGCAGTCAAAAGCTTACAAATTATATAACCTCATCACCAAGAAGACAATAATTAGGAGAGATGTTGTGTCCAAAGAAAAAGAGTCATGGAATTTGACTGTAGAAAAACCAACCGATGCACAAGCACCACCATTGATGGAAGAGGATGATGTAGCAGAAAAGGAGCAACAAGAATCAATAGAGAAGACACCAAATAGAGTCACACTAGCAAGGACTCCAAGATTTTCAGAGCAACATGGATCTTCAACAGATCAATAGACCAGAATTCTCCAAGAAACCAATCATGTAATGACACAAGCAATGGTAAGAGAAAAATTAGAAGTTTAAAATATATTTATGATGATTTGGATGTTAGTTAAAATTTTTCATTATTGGCATTCCAACCTTCTTCGTTTGAAGAAGCAATCAGAGATGAAAATTGGGTGCAAGCCATGGATCAAGAGATGGATTCTATTGAAAAGAATGATACATGGGATTTGGTTAATTTACCAAATGATAAAAACCTCATTGGTTTGAAGTGGGTGTACAAGACAAATTTGAATGAGAAAGGTGAGATTGAAAGATTTAAAGCAAGACTTGTAGCAAAAGGATTCTCGCAGCAACTAGAAATAGGCTTTGGGGAAACATTTTCTCCGGTAACCAGAATGGATACTGTAAGAGCAGCTCTAGCGACGATAGCTTAGAACAAGTGGAAAGTATATCAAATGGATGTCAAATCAGCCTTCTTGAATGGAATTCTAGAAGAAGAAATTTATGTGCAGCATCCTCCAGGATATGAAGTTGAAGGTAAAGAAGATAAAGTTTAAAGGTTGAAGAAAGTGCTATATGGACTGAAGCAAGCACCTAGAGCATGGTATAGCAGAATCGACAGTTACATTATTAAGAATGGATTTTGTAGAAGCAGCATTGAGCCTACCTTCTACACAAAAGTAAATGAGCATGGAAATATTTTGATTGTTTGCTTATATGTTGATGATATGATTTTTGCAAGTGATCTTGAGTTAGATGAATTTAAAGCAACCATGATGAAAGAATTTGAGATGAGAGATCTTGGTCTCATGAAATATTTTCTTGTCATTGAAGGTTATAAATCTGAAAAAGGAATTTTTATTTGACAAAATAAATATGCCAGAGATTTGCTAAAAATATTCAGGATGGACAGTTGCAAACCTGTACTTACACTAGTTGTAATACTAGGTACAAAGTTAAGTAAGGATGATGAAGGATCAGATGTCAATCCAACTCTATTAAAAAGATTGGTTGGAATCCTCATGTATATCAGCTACAAGACCAGATATTATGCAAGGAATGATTTTCATCTCCAGATTTATGGAGACTCCAAAAGACACACATTGGAGTGTTGGAAAAAGAATTCTGAGATACGTAGCAGGAACTAGAGATTATGGAATAATGTATGCAAGTATAGAAAAGAAAGATGTGATTAGATACACAGATAGTGATTTTGCAGGAATTTTGGATGATCGAAAGAGAACATCTGGTTATGTGTTTCATATTGGTTTAGGTGTGATAGCATGGGCATCTAAGAAGCAACCCATTGTGATACTATCATCAACAGAAGTAGAATATGTAGCAGCAACTTCAACATCATGTCAATCAGTATGGTTAAGAAAAGTATCGAATGGACTCAAGAAAAAACAACAAGGATGAACAATGATATACTGTGACAACACATCATCTATTGCACTATCCAAGAATAGTGTGTTTCATCAAAAGAGAAGTTCACTTGAAGCCTTGTAAATCTAGTGATCAATTCGCTGATATATTTACAAAGCCATTAGCAATAGATGTGTTCGAGTTTCACAAAAGAAACTTTGGTGTTGTAAACCTAGCTGAGACATAGACTAGCAGGCATGCTTTAGTTTTCATGAGTTATGTTTTAGTTTAGCCGTCGTAATTAAGGGGGAGTGTTAAAATAGTTAATTATATCCCGCATGCAGAGTTAGGCAATCAGTTAAGTAAGCGTTGAGTTAGTCGAGTGATGTGATAGATGAATTTAGTAAGTGAGTTAGAGAGTCAGTTAAGTGAGTGATGGTCAAGTTGATTTATGTGAGTGTGTGCATGTCAAGTTGGGTTTAATACCCTTCACCGGATTCATTGTATTCATTGTGATCAAGAGAGATTGAAGATTAATAGAAGAGTAGCAACTCATATGGTTTGTGTGTAAATTGATTTTTGTTTTTCCTCTCTGCCTTTCCAACAGAATTGTATCAGAGTTGAGGAAGGATCACAAGATCCATGGGTGAGAAGAGCCAGAGAAGAAGGCCAAGAGCAGAAGGTTGGAAATTTTTTAAAATTTTTTTTGCAAAAATGTTGAACGAATAAGGAAGCATGCAGGTCCACATCTTTTTTATTGAAAAACTTCGCAACTTTTGAAAAAGTTAAGATTTCAACCGAATTAGGTTTATTCCGCAATTTTTGTATTAAGTGATTGCGAAATCAGGGTAAGGTTTTTTAAGAATTAGTGCAGCAAATGCGCAGGTCCGCACCTTTATTATTGAAAAACTGTGCAACTTTCGAAAACCTTAAGATTTCAGCAAAATCAAGTTTATTCCGCAGTTTTTGTATTAAGCGACTCTGCAATTGGGGTAAGATTTTTTAAGAAACCCGACACCGTGTTGTTTAAAATTCAAAAGGTTCGACATTGATACATGACCCACCATATTCGTATCAACTTTTTGGAAAAGGCTTCATATTTTGTCAGAAATACGTCACAGATCACGACTTGATAAAAGATTTATAAAGTCACGTGAATCTTTTGTGATTTGAGTGAAGATTTTAAAAAAAGGTATGAAGGATATATTATAATAAGGAAATTTGTTAAATATTTTATTATATATATATATATATATATATAATTTAGAAAAAAAAAATTATTATATAAAATTAAATTTTAGGGCTTTATTGAAAGAGATTTTTTTTAAAAGGAGCTTTGTAAAGTATCTATAAGAGAAAATTAGGGTTTTATCAAAGAAGATTTTTTTTGAAGCAATATGGCCACATCAAGTTTTCAGCCACAACTTCCTTCTTTCACTGGGAAAGATTATGATGTGTGGGCTATTAAAATGGAGATTATGTTAAAAGCACATAATGTTTGGGATCATTTCAATTTTGGGTTTGAATAACCTTAGAATGACGCAAAAGAATGAGCCCTTAGTAATGCAGACAGGAAACAATGGAAAAAAGACAAGTGGAAGAATGCACAATCGTCGCTTCTTATCCAGCAGGGAATGGACCGAGAAGTGTTCCATAAGATAATGATCACGTCTTCATTAAAGGAAGCATGGGAAACTTTGGCGACCATCTATCAAGGTATGGAAAAAGTCAATATTGTTAAATTGCATAATACTAAGAGAGATTATGAAAGTCTGTAGATGAAGGAGAAAGAGGACATCGATTATTTAATGAATCAGGTCATGTCTGTAGTAAATCAGTTAAAAATATATGGTGAAGATATTAAATATCGAACAATGATTGAGAAGGTTATTAGGTCTTTTTCTACCAAGTTTGATGTCGTGGTAGCAGCCATTGAAGAAGCCAAGGATTTGGAAAAACTGACAATTGATGAGTTGATGGGATCACTTTTATCGCATGAGGCAAGGATAGACATAAATAAGGATTCCACTTTAAAAAATGCCTTCAAAATTCAAGTTTATATTTCAAGAGGTCGAGGCAGAGGACGAGGCGGAAGCTATGGTGGTCACAGAGATGGCCGAGAAGAGCATGAATATCAAAGTGGAAGAAACAACAACATAAGCTTCAAAAATAATTAAAGGTTAAATGTTAATACTGCAATAAATTTGGTCATTATGCTCGTGATTGCAAGAAGAAGATAGTTGATCAAGGAAATCAGGGAGCTAATGTTAGTACAAATAATACTAAATCCATGTTCCTAGCATGCAACAACATGCATGAACCGTCTGATAAGGTCTGGCTATTAGATAGTGGTTGCAGTAACCACATCATAGGAAACAAGAATTTGGTTGCAAATTTTGATGAATCTGTGAAGACAGAGGTAAATTTGGGGACTGACAAGACTATGGATGTAGATGGAAAAGGAGTGGTCAACATTTAGACAAAGTGGGGGGGCCAAAGACAACCTCAGAGTCATATTATGTCCCTGGACTCAAACATAATCTAATAAGTGTTGGTCAATTGATGTAGAAAGGATACAGAGTTATCTTTCAGGTGAGAGAGTGTCTCATTTATGACAAACCCCCAAGCAAGTAGCTCATAGCAAATGTGTCAATGATGAGGAACATACTCTTTCCTCTAATTATGAACTACAATGATTAGGTTATTTATTTTACAGTTACATGTTCTAATGATTACTGGTTATGGCACTTTCGGTTTGGACACTTGCATTTTTCTGGTTTAAGATTTTTACAGAAGAAACATATGGTTAGAGGATTATCTCCCATCAAAGAACCTGCTAACACTTGTGAGTGCTACATCTTGGGAAATCAACACCATGAAATTTTTCTGAAAGAAGTTTCATACAGAGCAAATAAACCACTTGAGTTGGTGCATACAAACTTGTGTCTACATATGAGGACATAGTCGATTGGTGGAAGTTGTTAATTCCTCACTTTTATTGATGACTATAACAAAAAGACTTGGGTTTACTTCTTGAAGCAGAATTTTGAAACCTTTGCAAATTTCAAAGCCTTAGCAGAGAACCAAAGTGATCGGCATATCAAGGTATTGAGATCAAATCGTGGGGGAGAATATGATTCGAAATAATTCCATGAGTACTACAAACAACATGGAATCAGAAGATATTTTACAACTAGATACACACTGCAGAAGAATGGTGTAGCAGAGAGAGAAAAGAAAAAAAATCATGAACATGACAAGGAGCATGTTGAAGTCAAGAAACTTTTTTAATAATTATTGGGTAGAAGCAGTTGCATGTGTTGTTTATATGATAAAAAAATCTCCTACAAAGGGTGTGATGAACAGAGTTCCTGAAGAAGCATGGTCAGGTTGTATCTCATTTCATAGTTTTTGGATGTGTAGCCAATGCACATGTGCCTAAGCAGATAAGAGGAAAATTATATGATCAAAGTGAAAATTTCATATTTACTGGTTATCGTGAGTAGTCAAAAGCTTACAAATTGTATAACCCTATCACCAAGAAGACAATAATTAGCATAGATGTTGTGTTCAAAATACAAGAGTCATGGAATGGGACCATAGAAAAACCAACCGATGCACAAGCACCATTAATGGAAGAGGATGATGTAGCAGAAAAGGAGCAACAAGAATCGATAGAGAAGACACCAAACAGAATCAGACCAACAAGGACTCCAATATTTTCAAAGCAACATGGATCTTCAAACAAATCAATAGAACAGAATTCTCCAAGAAGCCAATCAGGTAATGACTCAAGCAATGGTAAGAGAAAGATGAGAAGTTTAAAAGATATTGATGATGATTTTGATGTTAGTTCAAATTTTGCATTGTTGGCATTCCAACCTTCTTCATTTGAAGAATAAATCAGAGATGAAAATTCAATGCAAGCCATGGATGAAAAGATGGATTCTATTGAAAATAATGATACATGGGATTTGGTTAATTTACCAAACGATAAAAACCTCATTGGTGTGAAGTGGGTGTACAATGCAAAGTTGAATGACAAAGGTGAGATTGACATATTTAAAGCAAGACTTGTAGCAAAAGGATTCTCGCAGCAACCGAGAATAGAATTTGGGAAAACATTTTCTCCGATAGCCAGATTGGATACTGTTAGAGAATTTCTAGTGACAACAGCTCAGAAAAAGTGGAAAGTATATCAAACAGATGTCAAATCAGCCTTGTTGAATGGAATTCTAGAAGAATAAATTTATGTGCAGTAGCTTCCAGGATATGAAGTTGAAGGTAAAGAAGATAAATTTTACATGATGAAGAAAGCGCTCTATGGACTGAAGAAAGCACCTAGACCATGGTATAGCAGAATCGATAGTTACATGATTAAGAATGGATTTTGTATAATAATAATTGAGCCTACCTTGTACATAAAGGTAAATGAGCATGGACATATTTTGATTGTTTTCTTATATGTTGATGATATGATTTTTACAGGTGATCTTTAGTTAGATGAATTTAAAGCAGCCATGATGAAATAATTTGAGATGACAGATCTTGGTCTCATGAAATATTTTCTTGGAATTGAAATTGAGAAATCTGAAAAAGGAATTTTTATTTTCCAAAATAAATATGCCAGAGATTTGCTGAAAATATTCAGGATGGATAATTGCAAACTTGTACCTACACTAGTTTCAACAAGTACAAATTTAAGTAAGGTTGATGAAGGATCAGATGTCAATCCAACTCTATTCAAAATATTGGTTGGCAGCCTCATGTATCTCACAACTACAAAACCAAATATGATGCAAGGAGTGATTTTGATTTCCAGATTTATGGAGACTCCAAAAGACACACATTGGAGTGTTGGAAAAAGAATTCTGAGATATAGAGCAGGAATTAGAGATTATGGAATAACGTATGCAAGTACAGAAAATAAAGATTTGATTGGATACACAGATAGTGATTTTGCAGGAAGTTTGGATGATTGGAAGGGCACATCTGGTTATGTGTTTCATCTTGGTTCAGGTGTGATAGCAGGGTCATCTGAGAAGCAACCCATTGTGACACTGTCATCAGTAGAAGCAGAATATGTAGCAACAACTTCAGTAGCATGTCAAGAAGTATGGTTAAGAAGAGTATTGGATGGACTCAAGAAGAAACAACAAGGATCAACCGCGATATATTATGACAACACATCAAGGATTGCACTATCAAAGAATAGAGTGTTTCATCAAAAGAGCAAGCATATTGTTACTAGATATCACTTTATTAGAGAACTTGTGAGCAATGGAAAAGTTCACTTGAAGCCTTGTAAATCTAGTGATCAATTGGATGATATATTTACAAAGCCATTAGAAATAGATGTGTTTGAGTTTCACAAAAGAAACTTGGGTGTTGTAATCCTAGTTGAGACATAGACCAACATGCATGTTTGAGTTGTCATGAGTTATGTTTTAGTTTAGCGGTCATAATTAAACGAGAGTGTTAAAATAGTTAATTATCTCTCGCATGAAGAGTTAGACAATCAGTTAAGTAAGCATTGAGTTAGTTGAGTGTTGTGATAGATGAATTTGGTAAGTGAGTTAGAGAGTCATTTAAGTGAGTGAAGGTCAAGTTGAGTTATGTGAGTGTGTGCATGTCATGTTAGGTTAAATACCCTTCACCGAGTTCATGGTATTCATTGTGATCAAGAGAGATTGAAGATTAATAGAAGAGTAGAAGCTCACATGGTTTGTGTGTAAATTGTTTTGTATTTTTCCTCTCTGCCTTTCCAACAGATTGGTATCAGAGCTGAGGAAGGATCACAAGATCCGTGCACGAGCAAAGCCAGAGAAGAAGGCCAAGAGCAGAAGGCTGCGCATTTTTTTTTAAATTTTTTGCAAAAACATTGAATGGATAAGGAAGCACACAGGTCCACATGTTTTTAGTGCATCAAACACGCAGGTCCGCATGTTTTTTATTGAAAAACTGCGCAACTTTAAAAAAGCTTAAGATTTTGGCAGAATCAAGTTTATTCTACAGTTTTTGTATTAAGCGACTACGCAATCGGGGTAAGATTTTTTAAGAAAGCGGGCACCGTGTTTTTTAAAATTCAAAAGGTTTTATATTTATATGTGACCCACCATATTCGTATCAACTTTTTAGAAGAGACTTCATATTTTTTCATGCGATACGATCTTTGACTTAAGTGAATATTTTTTCAAAAGTCACATGGTGACATATTTTTGAGTTGAGTGAACATTTTTAAAAAATGGTATGAAAGGATATATTATAATAAGCCTTTATTATAAGAAATATTTTTTTATGTATAATTAAAAATAAATAAATAAATAAAAAAATTACTATATAAAATTAAATTTTAGGGTTTCATTGAAAGAGATTTTTTTTGAAAGGAGCTTTGTAAAGTTTCTATAAGAGAAAATTAGGGTTTTATCAAAGAATATTTTCTTTTGAAGCAAGATGGCCACATCAAGTTTTTAGCCACAACTTCCTTCTTTCAATGGGAAATATTATGATGTGTGGACTATTAAAATGGAGACTATGTTAAAAGCGTATGATGTTTGTGATCGTGTCAAGTTTGGGTTTGCAGAACCTCAAAACGACACAGAAGAATAAGTGCTCAGTAATGCAAACAGGGAACAATGGAAGAAATACAAGCAGAAGAATAGACAAACGTTGATTCTTATCTAGCAGGGAGTGGACCGAGAATTGTTCCAGAAGATAATGATCATGTCTTCGGCAAAGGAAGCGTGGAAAACTTTGGCGACCATATATCAAGGTATGGCCAATTCAATATTGTTAAATTGCAGAATACTAGGATATATTTTGAAATTTTGTATATGAAGGATACAAAGGATATCGATTCATTCATGAATTGGGTCATGTCTGTAGTAAATCAGTTAAAAATATATTGTGAGTATATTAAATATCGAACAGTGATTGAGAAGGTTCTTAGATATTTGTCTACCAAGTTTGATGTTGTGGTAGCAACCATTGAAGAAGCCAAGGATTTGGAGAATGTGACAATTGATGAGTTGATGGGATCACTTCTATCACATGAGGAAAGGATAGAAAGAAATAAGGATTCCACTTTAGAAATTGCCTTCAAAAGTCAAGTTTATATTTCAAGAGGTCAAGGCAGAGGACGAGGCGAAAGCTATGGTAGTCACAAAGATGGCCGAGAAGGGTATGAATATCAAAGTGGAAACAACAACTTCAGAAGCTTCAACAATAATCAAAGGTTTGACAAATAAAAGGTTAAATTTTATTATTGCAATTAATTTGGTCACTATGCTTGTGATTGTAGGAAGAAGATAGTTGATCAAATAAATCAAAGAGCTAATGTTAGTACAGAGAATACTAACTCCATGTTCCTAGCATGCATGAACCGTCTGATAAGGTATGGCTATTAGATAGTCATTGCAGTAAACACATGATAGGCAGAAATAATTTGGTTGCAAATTTGGATGAATATGTGAAGAAAAAGGTAAAGTTGGGGACTAACAAGACTGTGGATGTATATGCAAACGAGTGGTGAACGTAGATGTACATGGAAAATGTCTTCACCAAACGTCTTCAACAAAGGAAGCATGGGTAACTTTGGAGACCAGCTATCAAGGTATGGCCAAATTCAATATTGTTAAATTTCAGAATACTAGGAGAGATTTTGAAAGTCTGCAAATGAAGGAGACAGAGGATATCAATTCTTTCATGAATCGGGTCATGTTTTTAGTAAATCAGTTAAAAATATATGGTGAAGATATTAAAGATCGAACAGTGATTGAGAAGGTTCTTAGTTCTTTGTCTACCAAGTTTGATGTTGTGGTAGCAGCCATTAAAGAAGCTAAGGATTTGGAAAATTTGACAATTGATGAGTTGATGGGATCACTTCTATCACATGAGGCAAGGATAGATAGAAATAAGAAATCCACTTTAGAAACTTCCTTCAAAATTCAAGTTTATATTTCAAGAGGTTGAGGCAGAGGTCGATCGAGAGGCAGAGGATGAGGCATAAGCTATGGTGGTCACAAATATGGCCGAGAAGAGCATGAATATCAAAGTGAAAGCAACAGCAGCAGAAGCTTCAACAATAATCAAAGGTTTGACAATCAAAGATTAAATTTTATTATTGTAATAAATTTGGTCATTATTCTCATGCTTGCTGAAAGAAGATAGTTGATCAAGGAAATCAAAGAGTTAACAATAATATAGAGAATACTAATTCCATGTTCCTAGCATGCAACAACATGCATGAACCATCTGATAAGGTCTGGCTATTAGATAGTGGTTGCAGTAACCACATAACAGGCAACAAGAATTAGGTTGAAAATTTTGATGAATCTGTGAAAACAAAGGTAGATTTGGGGATTGACAAGACTGTGGATGTAGATGGAAAAGGAGTGGTCAACATTCTGACCAAGCAGGGGGAGTCAAAGACAATATCAGAGGTATATTATGTCTCTGGACTCAAACATAATATGATAAGTGTTGGTCAATTTACATAGAAAGGATAAAAATTTATCTTTCAGAGGCAAGAGTGCATTATTTATGACAAACCCCCAAGCAAGCAGCTGATAGAAAAGGTGCCAATAACGAGGAACATACTCTTTCCTCTAATTATGAACTACAATGATCAGGTTAGTTCTTTTACAGTTGCATGTTCTAATGATTACTGGTTATGGCACTTTCGGTTTGGACACTTGCATTTTTTAGGTTTAAGATTGTTGCAGCAGAAACAGATGGTCAGAGGATTACCTCCCATCAAAGAACCTACTAGCACTTGTGAGTGTTGCATCTTGGGAAAGAAACACCATGAAATTTTTTCTAAAGGAGTTTCATACAGAGCAAAGAAACCACTTGAGTTGGTGCATACAGACTTCTGTCGACCTATGAGGACACAGTCGATTGGTGGAAGTTGTTACTTCCTCACTTTTATTGATGACTATAACAGAAATACTTGGGTTTACTTCTTGAAGCATAAGTTTGAAACCTTTGTAAATTTCAAAGAGTTAAAAACCTTAGCAGAGAACCAAAGTGATTGGTAGATCAAGGTATTGAGATCATATCGTGGTGGAGAATATGATTCGAAATCATTCCATGAATATTGCAAACAACACAGAATCAGAAGAAAATTTACAAGAAGATACACACCATGACAAAATGGTGTAGCAGATCATGAACATGACAAGGAGCATGTTGAAAGAAAGACACTTGTCTAATGAGTATTGGGAAAAAGCAATTGCATGTGTTATTTATGTGATAAACAGATCTCCTACAAAGAGTGTGATGAACAGAATTCCTGACGAAGCATGGTCAGGTATGTCATGCAGTGTATCTCATTTCACAGTTTTTGGATGTGTAGACTATGCACATGTGCATAAGAAGATAAGAGGAATATTAGATGATAAAAGTGAAAAATCCATATTTACTGGTTATAGTGAGTAGTCAAAAGATTACAAATTCTATAACTTTGTCACCAAGAAGACAATATTAGCATAGATATTGTGTTCAAAGAACAAGATTCATGGAATGGGACTGTAGACAAACCAACCGATGCACAAGCACCATTGATGGAAGATGATGATGTAGCAGAAAAGGAGCAGCAAGAATCGATAGATAAGACACCAAACAGAGTCACACTAGCAAGTAATCCAATATTTTCAGAGCACCATGGATCTTCAAACAGATCAAAAAACTAGAATTCTCTAAGCAGCCAATCAGGTAATGACTCAAGCAATGGTAAAAGAAAGATGAAAATGTTAAAATATATTTATGATGATTTGGATGTTAGTTAAAATTTTGCATTGTTGGGATTCCAACCTTCTTCGTTTGAAGAAGCAATCAGAGATGAAAATTGGGTGCAAGCCATGGATGAAGAGATGGATTCTATTGAAAAGAATGATACATGGGATTTGGTTAATTTACCAAATGATAAAAACCTCATTGATGTGAAGTGGGTGTACAAGACAAAGTTGAATGAGAAAGGTGAGATTGACAGATTTAAAGCAAGAATTGTAGAAAAAGGATTCTCGTAGCAACCAGGGATAGGTTTTAGGAAAAACTTTTATGCGGTAGCCAGATTGGATACTCTAACAACATTTCTAGTGATAGCAACTTAGAACAAGTGAAAAATATATCATATGGATGTCAAATCATCCTTCTTGAATGGAATTCTAGAAGAAGAAATTTATGTCCAGCAACCTCTAGGATATGAAGTTGAAGTTAAAGAAGATAAATTTTATAGGTTGAAGAAAGTGATCTATGGACTGAAGAAAGCACCTAGAGCATGGTATAGTAGAATTGATAGTTACATGATTAAGAATGGATTTTTTAGAAACAGCATTGAGCCTACCTCTTACACAAAGGTAAATGAGCATGGAAATATTTTGATTGTTTTCTTATATGTTGATGATATGATTTTTACAGGTGATCTTGAGTTAGATGAATTTAAAGCAGCCATGATGAAATAATTTGAGATGACAAATCTTGGTCTCATGAAATATTTTCTTGGCATTGAAGTTGAGAAACATAAAAAAGGAATTTTTATTTTCCAAAATAAATATACCAGATATTTGCTGAAAAATATTTAGGATGGATAATTGCAAAGCTCTACCTACACTAGTTGCAACAGGTACAAAGTTAAGTAAGGATTATGAAGGATTAGATGTCAATCCAACTCTATTCAAAATATTGGTTGGCAGCCTCATGTATCTCACAGCTACAAGACGAGATACTATGCAAGGAGTGAGTTTTATTTTCAGATTTAGGGAGACTCCAAAAGACACACATTGGAGTGTTGGAAAAAGAATTATGAGATACATAGCAGGAACTGGAGATTATGGAATAATGTATGTAAGTACATAAAATAAATATTTGATTGGATACATAGATAGTGATTTTGTAGGAATTTTGGATGATTGGAAGAGCACATCCGGTTATTTGTTTCATCTTCATTCAGGTGTGATATCATGGGCATCTAAGAAGCAACCCATTGTGACACTATCATCAACAGAAGAATAATATGTAGCAACAACTTCAGTAACATGTCAAGCAGTATGGTTAAGAAGAGTATTGGATGGACTCAAGCAGAAACGACAAGGATCAACAATGATATACTGTGCCAACACATCAGCGATTGCACTATCCAAGAATAGTGTGTTTCATCAAAAGAGCAAGAATATTGTTACTAGATATCACTTTATTAGAGAACTTGTGAGCAATGGAGAAGTTCACTTGAAGCCTTGTTAATCTAGTGATAAATTGGTTGATATATTTTCAAATACATTAGAAATAGATGTGTTTTAGTTTCACAAAAGAAACTTGGGTGTTGTAAGCCTAGCTGAGACATAGAACAACAGGCTTGTTTGAGTTGTCACGAGTTATGTTTCAGTTTAGCGGTTGTAATTAAGGAGGAGTGTTAAAATAATTAATTATCTCCCGCATGCAGAGTTAGACAATCAGTTAAGTAAGCATTGAGTTAGTTGAGTGATTTGATAGATGAATTTGGTAAGTGAGTTAGAGAGTCAGTTAAGTGAGTGATGGTCAAGTTGAGTTATGTGAGTGTGTGCATGTCAAGTTAGGTTAAATACCCTCCACGGGGTTCATTGTATTCATTATTTTCAAGAGAAGTTGAAGATTAATAGAAGAGCAGTAGCTCATATGGTTTGTGTGTAAATTTTTTTTTTTCCTCTCTTCATTTTCAACAGATTGGTATCAAAGCTAAGGAAGAATCACAAGATCCGTGGGCGAGAAGAGCCAGAGAAGAAGGTCAAGCGTAGAAGGCCGACAAATATTTTTTAAAAATTTTGCAGAAACGTTGAACGAATAAGGAAGCACATAGGTCTGCACGTTTTTAGTGCAGAAAACGTGCAGGTCTGCTCCCTTTTTATTGAAAAATTGCGCAACTTTAGAAAAATTAAAGATTTCGGAAGAATCAGGTTTATTTCGCAGTTTTTATATTAATTGACTACGCAATCGGGGTAAGATTTTTTAAGAAACCCAACAACGTATTGTTTAAAAGTCAAAAGGTTCGATATTGATATGTGACCCACCATATTCTTATCAAATTTTTCAAAGAGGCTTCATATTTTTTCATTTGTAATGATCTTTGACTTAAGTGAAGATTTTTTCAAAACTCACGTGGTGAGATATTTTTGAGTTGAGTGAAGATTTTTTTTGAAAAGGGTATGAAAGGATATTATAATAAGTCTTTATTAAAATATTTTATTATAAGAGATTTTTTTGTATATATAATTATTTTTTTTTAAAGAATTTATTATATAAAATTAAATTTTAGGGCTTTATTGAAATATATTTTTTTGGAAAGGAGCTTTGTAAATTTTCTAGAAGAAAAAATTAGGGTTTTATCAAAGAAGATTTTTTTTTGAAGCAAGATGGCCACATCAAGTTTTCAGCCACAACTTCCCTCTTTCACTGGGAAAGATTATGATGTTGGCACTATTAAAATGGAGACTATGTTAAAAGCGCATGATGTTTGGGATCATTTCAAGTTTCGGTTTGTAGAACCTCAGAACGACACAGAAGAACGAGTCCTTAGTGATGCAAACAGGGGAAAATGGAAGAAATACAAGCAGAAGAATGCATAAGCGTTGCTTCTTATCCAACAAGGAGTGGACTGAGTAGTGTTCCAGAAGATAACGGTGACGTCTTCAGCATAGGAAGCATGGGAAACTTTGGCAACCAACTACCAAGGTATGGCTAAAGTCAATATTGTTAAATTTCAGAATACTAGGAGATATTTTGAAAGTCTGCAGATGAAGGAGATAGACGAAATCGTTCTTTCATGAATCGGGTCATGTCTATAGTAAATCAGTTAAAAATCTATGGTGAAGATATTAAATATCAAACAATGATTGAGAAGGTTCTTAGATATTTGTATACCAAGTTTGATGTTGTGGTAGCAACCATTGAAGAAGCCAAGGATTTGGAAAAACTGACAATTGATGAGTTGACGGGATCACTTATATCACATTAGGAAAGGATAAACAGAAATAAGGATTCCACTTTAGAAACTTCCTTCAAAATTCAAGTTTATATTTCAAGAGGTCGAGGCAAAGGTCGATCGAGAGGCAGAGGACGAGGCAGAATCTATGGTGGTCACAGAGATTTCCGAGAAGAGCATGAATATCAAAGTGGAATTAGCAGCAGTAGGAGCTTCAACAATAATCAAAGGTTTGACAAATCAAATTTTAAATTTTATTATTGCAATAAATTTGGTCATCATGCTCGTGATTGCAAGAAGAAGATAGCTGATCAAGGGAATGAGAGAGCTAATGTTAGTACAGAGAATACTAACTCCATGTTCCTAGTATGCAACAACATGCATGAACCATATGATCAGGTCTGGCTATTAGATAGTGGTTGTTGTAACCACATGACAGGCAACAATAATTTGGTTGCAAATTTGGATGAATCTATGAAGACAGAGGAAAATTTGGGAATTGAAAAGACTATGGATGTATATGGCAAAGGAGTCGTCAACATTATGACCAACCATGGGGAGCCAAAGACAATATCAGAGGAATATTATGTCCCTGGACTCAAACACAATTTGATAAGTGTTGGTCAATTGACGCAAAAATGATACAGAGTTATCTTTCAGGGGAAAAAGTGTGGTACTTATGACAAACCCGCAAGCAAGAAGCTGATAGAAAAGGTGTCAATGACGAGGAACAAACTCTTTCCTTTAATTATGAACTACAATGATTAGGTTAATTCTTTTACAGTTGCATGTTCTAATGATTACTAGTTATGGCACTTTCGGTCTGGACACTTTCATTTTTACGGTTTAAGATTGTTGCAGCAGAAACAGATGGTCATAGGATTACCTCCCATCAAAGAACCTGCTAGCACTTGTGAGTGTTGCATCTTGGGAAAGCAACACCATGAAATCTTTTCGAAAGATTTCATACAAAACAAAGAAACCACTTGAGTTGGTGCATACAGACTTTTGTGGAACTATGAGGACAAAATCGATTGGTAGAAATTGTTACTTCCTCGCTTTTATTGATGAATATAGTAGAAATACTTGGGTTTACTTCTTGAAGTAGAAGTCTGAAACCTTTGAAAAATTCAAATAGTTCAAAGCCTTAGCAGAGAACCAAAGTGATCGGAAAATCAAGGTATTGAGATCATAGCATGGTGGAGAATATGATTCGAAAGCATTCCATGAGTACTGCAAACAACATGGAATCAGAAGACAATTTACAACTAGATTCACACCGTAGCAGAATGGTGTAGTAGAGAGAAGAAACAGAACAATCATGAACATGCGAAGGAGAATGTTGAAAGCAAGACACTTGTCTAATGAGTATTGAGGAGAATAAGTTGCATGTGTTGTTTATGTGATAAACAGATCTCCTACAAAGAGTGTGATGAACAGATTTCCTGAAGAATCATGGTCAAGTATGTCATGCAGTGTATCTCATTTTAGATTTTTTGGATGTGTAGCCTATGCACATGTGCCTAAGCAGATAAGGGGAAAATTAGATGATCAAAGTGAAAAATGCATATTTACTAGTTATTGTGAGCAGTCAAAAGCTTACAAATTGTATAACCTATCACCAAGAAGACATAAACTAGCAGAGATGTTGTGTTCAAAGAACAAGAGTCATGGAATGGGACTGTATACAAACCAACCGATGCATAAGCACGATGGATGGAAGAGGATGATGTAGCAGAAAAGGAGCAACAAGAATCGATAGAGAAGACACCAAATAGAGTCACACCAGCAAGGACTCCAAGCTTTTCAGAGCAGCATGGATCTTCAAACAAATCAACAGACCAGAATTCTCCAAGAAACCAATTAGGTAATGACTCAAGAAATGGTAAGAGAAAGATGAGATGTGTAAAAAATATTTATGATGATTTGGATGCTAGTTCAAATTTTTCATTGTTGGCATTCCAAGCTTGTTCGTTTAAAGAAGAAATCAGAGGTGAAAATTGGATGCAAGCCCTGGATGAAGGGATGGATTCTATTGAAAATAATGATACATGGGATTTGGTTAATTTACCAAACAATAAAAACCTCATTGGTGTGAAGTGGGTGTACAATAAAAAGTTGAATGAAAAAGGTGAGATTGACAGATTTAAAGCAAGACTTGTATCCAAAGGATCCTCGCAACAACCGTGAATAGAATTTGGGGAAACATCTTATCCGGTAGCCAGATTAGAAACTGTAAGAGCATATCTAGCAACAATAGCTCAGAAAAAGTGGAAATTTTATCAGATGGATGTCAAATCAACCTTCTTGAATGGAATTCTAGAAGAGGAAATTTATGTGGAGCAGCCTCCAGGATATGAAGTTGTAAGTAAAGAAGATAAATTTTACAAGTTAAATAAATTTCTCTATGGACTGAAGCAAGCACTTAGAGCATGGTATACTAGAATCGAAAGTTACATGATTAAGAATGGATTTTGTAGAAGCAACATTGAGCCTACCTTGTACACAAAGGTAAATGAGCATGGAGATACTTTAATTGTTTGCTTATATGTTGATGATATGATTTTTAAAGGTGATCTCAAGTTAGATGAATTTAAAGCAGCCATGATGAAAGAATTTGAGATGATAGATCTTGGTCTCGTGAAATTTTTTCTTGGCATTGAAGTTGAGCAATCTGAAAAAGGAATTTTTATTTGCCAAAATAAATATGCCAAAGATTTGTTGAAAAGATTCAGGATGGATAATTTTAATCCTATACCTACACCAATTGCAAGAGGTACAGAGTTAAGTAAGGATGATGAAGGATCATATGGAAATCCAAGTCTATTCAAAAGATACAATAAGCAAAAACAACAAGGATCAACAATGATATATTGTGACAACACATCAAGGATTGCACTATCAAAGAATAGTGTGTTTCATCAAAAGAGCAAGCATATTGATACTAGATATCACTTTATTAGAGAACTTGTGAGCAATGGAGAAGTTCACTTGAAGCCTTGTAAATCTAGTGATCAATTGGATGATATATTTACAAAGCCATTAGCAATAGATGTGTTTGAGTTTAACAAAAGAAACTTGGGTGTTGTAAGCCTAGCTAAGACATAGACTAGGATGCATGTTTGAGTTGTCATGAGTTATGTTTTAGTTTAGCGGGTGTAATTAAGGAGGAGTGTTAAAATAGTTAATTATCTCCCGCATGCAGAGCTAGAAAATCGGTTAAGTAAGCATTGAGTTAGTTGAATGATGTGATAGACAAATTTGGTAAGTGAGTTAGAGAGTCAGTTAAGTGAGTGATGGTCAAGTTGAGCTATGTGAGTGTGTGCATGTCAAGTTAGGTTAAATACCCTTCACCGGGTTCATTGCACTCATTATGATCAAGAGAGATTGAAGATTAGTAGAAGAGCAACAACTCATATGGTTTGTGAATAAATTGTTTTTTTTTTCCACTCTGCGTTTGCAACAAAGTGGTATCAGAGCTGAGGAAGGATCACAAGATCCGTGGGCGATCAGAGCCAGAGAAGAAGGCCAAGAGCAGAAGGCTGACAAATCTTTTTAAATTTTTTTGAAAAACGTTTAATGGATAAGGAAGCATGCAGGTCCGCATGTTTTTAGTGAAGAAAAAGCGCAGTTCACACCTTTTTTATTGAAAACTGCGCAACTTTTGAAAAACTTAAGATTTCGACAGAATCAAGTTTATTCTGCAGTTTTTGTATTAAGCAACTGCGCAATCAGGGTAAGATTTTTTAAGAAACCCAACACCATGTTGTTTAAAAGTCAAAAGGTTCGATATTGATACGTGACCCACCATATTCGTTTCAACTTTTTAGAAGAGGCTTCATATTTTTTCATGTGGTACGATCTTTGACTTAAGTGAATATTTTTTCAAAAGTCACGTGGTGTGATCTTTTTGAGTTGAGTGAAGATTTAAAAAAAAAAGGTATGAAAGGATATATTATAATAAGTATTTATTAAAATATTTTATTATAAGAGATTTTTTAATATATATAATTAAAAAATAAATAAATTATTATATAAAATTAAATTTAGGGCTTTATTGAAAGAGATTTGTTTTGAAAGGAGCTTTGTAAAGTTTCTATAAGAGAAAATTAGGGTTTTATCAAATAAGATTTTCTTTTGAAGCAAGATGGCCACATCAAGTTTTCAGCCACAAATTCCTTCTTTCAATGGGAAATATTATGATGTGTGGGCTATTAAAATGGAGACTATGTTAAAAGCATATGATGTTTGTGATCATGTCAAGTTTGGGTTTGCAGAACCTCAAAACGGAGCAGAAGAATGAGCGCTTAGTAATGCAAACAGGAAACAATGGAAGAAAGGCAAGCAGAAGAATGGAAAAGCATTGATTCTTATCTAGCAGGGAGTGGACCGAGCATTGTTCTAGAAGATAATGATCATGTCTTCGACAAAGGAAGCGTGGGAAACTTTAGCGACAATCTATCAAGGTATGGCCAATTCAATATTGTTAAATTGCAAAATACTAGGAGAGATTTTGAAATTTTGCAGATGAAGGAGACATAGGACATCGATTCATTCATGAATCGGGTCATGTCTATAGTAAATCAGTTAAAAATATATGGTGAATATATTAAATATTGAACAGTGATTGAGAAGGTTCTTAGATATTTGTCTACTAAGTTTGATGTTGTGGTAGCAACCATTGAAGAAGCCAAGGATTTGGAAAATGTGACAATTGATTAGTTGATGGGATCACTTCTATCGCATGAGGAAAGGATAGAAAGAAATAAGGATTCGACTTTAGAAATTTCCTTCAAAATTCAAGTTTATATTTCAAGAGGTCGAGTCAGAGGTCGATCAAGGGGCAGAGGAAGAGGCGGAAGCTATGGTAGTCACAAAGATGGCTGAGAAGGGCATGAATATCAAAGTGGAAACAACAACATCAGAAGCTGTAACAATAATCAAAGGTTTGACAAATAAAAGGTTAAATTTTATTATTGCAATTAATTTTTCCATTATGCTTGTGATTGTAGGAAGAAGATAGCCGATCAATGAAATCAGAGAGCTAATGTTAGTACATATAATACTAACTCCATGTTCCTAGCATGAAATAGCATGCATGAATCTTCTGATAAGGTATGGCTATTAGATAGTCGTTGCAGTAAACACATGACAGGAAAAAAGAATTTGGTTGCAAATTTGGATGAATATGTGAAGACAAAGGTAAATTTGGGGGACTGATAAGACTGTGGATGTAGATAGCAAACGAGTGGTGAACATTCTGACCAAGACAATATCAGAAGTATATTATGTCCCTGAACTCAAACATAATCTGATAAGTGTTGATCAATTGACACGGAAAGGATACAGAGTTATCTTTCAAGGGAAATAGTGTGTTATTTATGACAAACCCCCAAGCAAGCAACTGATAGCAAAGGTGCCAATGATGAGGAACAAAATCTTTCCTCTAATTATGAACTACAACGATTAGGTTAGTTCTTTTACAGCTGCATGTTATAATGATTACTGGTTATGGCACTTTCGGTTTGGACACTTTCATTTTTTCGGTTTAATATTGTTGTAGCAGAAACATATGGTCAGAGGATTACCTCCCATCAAAGAACATTCTAGCACTTGTGAGTGTTTCATCTTGGGAAAGAAACACCGTGAATTATTTTTGAAAGGAGTTTCATATAGAGCAAAGAAACCAATTGATTTGGTGCATACAGACTTGTGTGGACCTATGAGCACACAGTCGATTGGTGGAAGTTGTTAATTCCTCACTTTTATTGACGACTATAGCAGAAAGAATTGGGTTTACTTCTTGAAGCAGAAGTGTGAAAAATTTGCAAATTTCAAAGAGTTCAAAACCTTAGGAGAGAACCACAGTGATCGGCAGATCAAGGTATTGAGATCAGATCGTGGTGAAAAATATGATTCGAAAGCATTCAATGAGTACTGCAAACAGCATGGATTCATAAGACAATTTACAACTAGATACACACTGCAACAGAATGGTGTATCAGAGAGAAAAAATAGAACAATCATGAACATGACAAGGAGCATGTTGAAATCAAGACACTTGTCTAATGAGTATTGGGTAGAAGCAGTTGCATGTGTTTTTTATGTGATAAACAGATCTCCTACAAAAAGTGTGATGAACAGAGTTCCTGAAGAAGCATGGTCAGGTATGTCATGCAGTGTATCTCATTTCAGAGTTTTTGGATGTGTAGCCTATGCACACGTGCCTAAGAAAATAAGAGGAAAATTAGATTATCAAAGTTAAAAATGCATATTCACTGGTTATAGTGAGAAGTCAAAAGCTTACAAATTGTATAACCCTCTCACCAAGAAGACAATAATTAGCAGATATGTTGTGTTCAAAGAGCAAGAGTCATGGAATGGGACTGTAAACAAACCAACCGATGCACAAGCACCATTAATGGAAGAGGATGATGTAGCATAAAAGGAGCAAGAAGAATCAATAGAGAAGACACCAAATAGAGTCACACCAGTAATGACTCCAAGATTTTCAAATCAGCATGGATCTTCAAACATATCAACAAACCAGAATTCTCCAAGAATCCAATCAGGTAATTACTCAAGCAATGGTAAGATAAAGGTGAGAAGTTTAAAATATATTTATGATGATTTGGATGTTAGTTCAAATTTTGCATTGTTGGCATTCCAACCTTCTTCGTTTGAATAAGAAATCAGAGATGAAAATTGGGTGCAAGCCATGGATGAAGAGATGATTCTTTTGAAAAGAATGATACATGGGATTTGTTTATTTACCAAACTATTAAAACCTCATTGGTGTGAAGTGGGTGTAAAAGACAAAGTTGAATAAGAAAGGTAAGAGTGACAAATTTAAAGCAAGACTTGTAGCAAAAGGATTCTCGCACCAACTGGGAATAGACTTTGGGGAAACATTTTCTCTGGTAGCCAGATTGGATATTGTAAGAGCACTTCTAGTGACAATAGCTCAGAACAAGTGGAAAGTATATCAGATGTATGTAAAACCAGCCTTGTTGAATGGAATTCTAGAAGAAGAATTTATGTGCAGCAGCCTCCAATATATGAGGTTAAAGGTAAAGAAGATAAAGTTTATAGGTTAAAGAAAGGGCTCTATGGACTGAAGCAAGCACCTAGAGCATGGTATAGCATAATTGATAGTTACATTATTAAGAATGGATTTTGCAGAAGCAGCATTGAGCCTACCTTGTACACAAAGGTAAATGATCATGGACATATTTTGATTGTTTTCTTATAATTTGATGATATGATTTTTACAGGTGATTTTGAGTTAGATGAATTTAAAGAAGCTATGATGAAATAATCTCAGATTATAGATCTTGGTGTCATGAAATATTTTCTTGGCATTGAAGTTGAGAATTCTGAAAAAGGAATTTTTATTTGCCAAAATAAATTCAAGATGGATAATCGCAAACCTGTACCTACACAATTTTCAATAGGTACAAATTTTAGTAGGGGTGATGAAGCATCATATGTCAATCCAACTCTATTCAAAATATTGGTTGGCAGCCTCATGTATCTCACAACTACAAGACCAAATATTATGTGAGAAGTGAGTTTTATTTCCAGATTTATGGAGACTCCAAAACACACACAGTAGGAACTGGAGTGTTGGAAAAAGAATTATGAGATACATAGCAGGAATTAGAGAATATGGAATAATGTATACAAGTATAGAAAATAAATATTTGATTGGATACACAGATAGTGATTTTTCAGGAAGTTTGGATAATCAGAATAGCACATCCAGTTATGCGTTTCATCTTAGTTCAGGTGTGATAGCTTGGGCATCTAAGATGCAACCCATTGTGACACTATCATCAGCATAAGCAGAATATGTAGTAGCAACTTCAACAGCATGTCAATCAGTATGGTTAAGAAAATTATTGGAAGGACTCAAGAATAAAAAACAAGGATCAATGGTGATATACTGTGACAACACATCATCGATTTCACTATCCAAGAATAGTGTGTTTCATCAAAAGAGCAAGCATATTGATACTAGATATCACTTTATTAGAGAACTTGCGAGAAATGGAGAAGTTCACTTGAAGCCTTGTAAATATAGTGATCAATTCGTTGATATATTTACAAAACCATTAGCAATAGATTTGTTTGAGTTCCACAAAAGAAACTTGGGTGTTGTAAGTCTAGCTGAGACATAGACCAGTAGGCTTGTTTGAGTTGTCACGAGTTATGTTTTAGTTTAGTGGTCGTATTTAAGGGGGAGTGTTAAAATAGTTAATAATCTCCGACATGCAGAGTTAGACAATCAGTTAAGTAAGCGTTGAGTTAGTCGAGTGATGTGATAGATGAATTTGGTAAGTGAGTTAGAGAGTTAGTTAAGTGAGTGATGGTGAAGTTGAGTTATGTGAGTGTGTGCGTTTCAAGTTAGGTTAAATACCCTTCACCGAGTTCATTGTATTCACTGTGATCAAGAGAGATTGAAGATTAATAGAAGAGCAGTAGCTCATATGGTTTGTGTGTAAATTGTTTTGTGTTTTTCCTCTCTACCTTTCCAACAGATTGGTATCAGAGCTGAGGAAGGATCACAAGATCCGTGGGCAAAATGATCCAGAGAAGAAGGACAAGAGCAGAAGGCCGGAATTTTTTTTTTTTTTTTTTTGCAAAAACGTTTAACGAATAAGGAAGCACACATGTCCGCACATTTTTAGTGCAGAAAAATGTAGGTCCGAACCTATTTTATTAAAAAATTGCGCAACTTTTGAAAAAATTAAGATTTCGGCAGAATCAGGTTTATTCCACAGTTTTTCTGTTAAGCAACTGCACAATCGGGGTAAGCTTTTTTAAGAAACCCGACACCGTGTTGTTTAAAATTCAAAAGGTTCGATATTGATACATGACCCACCATATTCTTATCAACTTTTTAGAAGAGGCTTCATATTTTGTCACGTGATATGATCTTTGACTTAAGTGAATATTTTTTCAAAAGTCACGTGGTGAGATCTTTTTGAGTTGAGTGAAGATTTAAAAAAAAAAAGGTATGAAAGATAGATATAATAAGTCTTTATTAAAAGTTTTTATCATAAGATATTTTTTATCTATATAAATATATTTTTTTTAAATAATTTTTTATATAAAATTAAATTTTAGGGCTTTATTGAAAGAGATTTTTCTTGAAAGGAGATTTGTAAAGTTTCTAAAAGAGAAAATTAGGGTTTTATCAAAGAAGATTTTTTTTTGAAGCAAGATGGCCACATCAATTTTTCAACCACAACTTCCTTCTTTCACTAGGAAATATTATGATGTATGGGCTATTAAAATGGAGATTATGTTAAAAGCGCATGATGTTTGGGATCATGTCAAGTTTGGGTTTGCAGAACCTTAGAATGATGTAGAAGAACGAGCCCTCAGTAATGCAGACATGGAACAATGGAAGAAAGACAAGCAGACAAATGCACAAGCGTTGCTTCTTATCCAACATGAAGTGGACCGAGAAGTGTTACATAAGATAATGATCACGTCTTTAGAAAAGGAATCATGGGAAACTTTGCTGACAAGATATCAAGGTATGGACAAATTCAATATTGTTAAATTGCAAAATACTAGGAGAGATTTTGAAAGTCTGCAGATGAAGGAGACAAAGGACATCAATTATTTCTTACATTAGGTCATTTCTGTCGTAAATTAGTTAAAAATCTATGATGAATATATTAAAGATCGAACAATGATTGAGAAGGTTCGTAGATCTTTGTCTACCAAGTTTGATGTTGTGGAATTAGCCATTGAAGAAGTGAAGGATTTAGAAAAACTGACAATTGATGAGTTGATGGGATCACTTCTATCCCATGAAGCAAGCATAGACAGAAATAAGGATTCCACTTCAGAAACTTCCTTCAAAAGTCAAGTTTATATTTCAAGAGGTCGAGGCAAAGGTCGATCGAGAGGAAGAGGACGAGACGAAAGCTATGGTGGTCACAGAGATCGCCGAGAAGAGCATGAATATCAAAGTGGAAGTAACATCAGTAGAAGCTTCAAAAATAATCAAAGGTTAAATGTCATTATTGCAATAAATTTGGTGATGATGCTCGTGATTGCAGGAAGAAGATAGTTGATCAAGGAAATCAGAGAGCTAATGTTAGTACAGATAATACTAACTCCATGTTGCTAGCATGCAAAAACATGCATGAATCGTTTCATAAGGTCTGGCTATTAGACAGTGGTTGCAGTAACCACATTACAAGAAACAAGAATTTGGTTGAAAATTTGGTTGAATCTTTGAAGATAGAGGTAAAGTTGGGCATTGACAAGGCTGTGGATGTAGATGGCAAAGGAGTGGTCAACATTTTGACCAAGCAGGGGGAGCCAAAGAAAATATCAGAGGTATATTATGTCCCTGGACTCAAACATAATCTGATAAGTGTTGGTCAATTGACAGAGAAAGGATACCGAGTTATCTTTCAGGGGAAATAGTGTGTTATTTATGACAAACCCCAAAGCAATCAGTTGACAGAAAAGGTGTCGATGACGAGGAACATACTCTTTCCTCTAATTATGAACTACAATGATCAGGTTAGTTCTTTTACAGTTGCATGTTGTAATGATTACTGGTTATGGAACTTTCGGTTTGGACACTTGCATTTTTCCGGTTTAAGATTGTTGTAGTAGAAACATATGGTTAGAGGATTAGCTCCCTTCAAAGAACATGCTAGCACTTGTGAGTGTTGCATCTTGGGAAAGCAAGACCGTGAAATTTTTATGAAAGGAGTTTCATACGGAGCAAAGAAACCACTTGATTTTGTGCATACATACTTGTGTTTATTAACGACTATAGCAGAAAGACTTGGGTTTACTTCTTGAAGCAGAAGTCTGAAACCTTTTCAAAGTTAAAAGATTTCAAAGCCTTAGCAGAGAACCTAAGAGATCGGTAGATCAAGGTATTGAGATCAGATCATGGTGGAGAATATGATTCGAAAGCATTCCATGAGTACTGCAAACAATATGGAATCAAAAGATAGTTTTCAACTAGATACACACCACAGAAGAATGGTGTAGTAGAGAAAAAAAATAGAACAATCATGAACATGACAAGGAGCATGTTGAAAGCAAGACACTTGTCTAATGAGTATTTGGCAGAAGTAGTTGCATGTGTTGTTTATGTGATAAACATATCTCCTACAAAGAGTGTGATGAACAGAGTTCCTAAGAAGCATGGTCAGGTATGTCATGGTGTGTATCTCATTTTAGAGTTTTTGTATGTATAGAATATGCACATGTGCCTAATAAGATAAGAGGAAAATTAGATGATCAAAAGGAGAAACACATATTTACTCGCTAAAGTGAGCAGTCAATAGCTTACAAATTGTATAACCATGTCACCAAGAAGACAATAATTAGCAGAGATGTTGTGTTCAAAGAACAAGAGTCATGATATGGGACAGTAGACAAAACAACCAATGCACAAGCACCATTGATGGAAGAGGATGATGTAGCAGAAAAGGAGCAACAATAATCGATAGATAAGACACCAAATAGAGTCACACCAGCAAGGACTCCAAGATTTTCAGAGCAGCATGGATCTTCAAAAATATCAACAGACCAGAATTCTCCATGCGGCCAATCAGGTAATGACTCAAGAAATCATAAGAGAAATATGAGAAGTTTAAAATATATTTATGATGATTTTTATGTTAGTTCAAATTTTTCATTGTTGGCATTCCAACCTTCTTAGTTTGAAGAATAAATCAGAGATGAAAATTGGGTGCAAGCCATGGATGAAGAGATGGATTCTATTGAAAATAATGATACATGGGATTTCGTTAATTTACCAAACAATACAAGCCTCATTGGTGTGAAGTGGGTGTACAACACAAAGTTGAATGAGAAAGGTGATATTGACATATTTAAAGCAAGACTTGTAGCAAAAGGATTCTCGTAGTAACTGGGAATAGAATTTTGGAAAACATTTTCTCCGGTAGCCAGATTGGATACTGTAAGAGAATCTATAGCGACAATAGCTCATAACAAGTGGAAAGTATATCAGATGGATGCCAAATCTGCCTTCTTGAACGAAATTCAAGAAGAAGAAATTTATGTGCAGTAGCCTCCAAGATATGAAGTTGAATGTAAAGAAGATAAATTTTACAGGTTGAAGAAAGCGCTCTATGGACTTAAGCAAGCACCTAGGGCATGGTATAACAGAATTAAGAGTTACATGATTAATAATGGATTTTGCAGAAGCAGCATTGAGCCTACCTTGTACACAAAGGTAAATGAGCATAGACATATTTTGATTGTTTGCTTATATGTTGATGATATGATTTTTACAAGTGATCTTGAGTTAGATGAATTTAAATAAGCCATGGTGAAAGAATATAACTTGGCGTCATGAAATATTTTCTTGGCATTGAAGTTGAGCAATCTGAAAAAGGAATTTTTATTTGCCAAAATAAATATACCAGAGATTTACTGAAAAATATTCAGGATGGATAATTGCAAAACATGTACCTACACTAGTTGCAACAGGTACAGAGTTAAGTACGGATGATGAAGGATCATATGTCAATCCAAATCTATTCAAAAGATTGGTTGGCAGCCTCATGTATCTCATAGCTGCAAGACCAGATATTATGCAAGGCATGAGTTTGATTTCTAGATTTATGGAGACTCCAAATGATACACATTGGAGTGTTGGAAAAATACTTTTGAGATACATAGCAGGAACTAGAGATTATGGAATAATGTATGCAAGTACAGAAAATAAATATTTGATTGGATACACACATATTGATTTTGTAGGAATTTTGGATGATCAGAAGAGCACATCCAGTTATGTGTTTCATCTTGGTTCAAGTGTGATAGCATGGGCATATAAGAAGCAACCCATTCTCACATTATCAATAGCAGAGGAAGAATATGTAACAACAACTTTAGCAGCATGTCAAGCAATATGGTTAAGAGAACTGGATGGACTCAAGCAGAAACAACAAGGATCAACAACGATATGCTGTGAAAACACATCACCGATTGCACTATCAAAGAATAATGTGTTTCATCAAAAGAGAAAGCATATTGATACTAGATAAGTGAGTTAGAGAGTCAGTTAGGTGAGTGATGGTCAAGTTGAGTTATGTGAGTGTGTGCATGTCAAGTTAGGTTACATGCCCTTCACCGGGTTCATTGTATTCATTGTGATCAAGAGAGATTGAAGATTAATAGAAGAGCATCAGCTCATATGGTTTGTGTGTAAATTTTTTTGTGTTTTTCCTCTCTGCCTTTCCAACAGATTGGTATCAGAGTTGAGGAAGGATCACAAGATCCGTGGATGAGCAAAATGTTGGCAATGTTTTTTAAAAAAATTTGCAGAAACGTTGAATAGATAAGGAAGCACACAGGACCAAACGTTTTTAGTGCAGAAAACGTGCAGGTCCACACCATTTTTTATTGAGAAAATGCGCAACTTTCGAAAAAGTGAAGATTTCTGCAGAATCAGGTTTATTCCGCAGTTTTTGTATTAAGTGACTGCGCAATCGGGGTAAGCTTTTTTAAGAAACCTGACACCATGTTGTTTAAAAGTCAAAAGGTTTGATATTGATCTCTGACCCACCATATTCATATCAACGTTTTAGAAGAGGCTTCATATTTTGTCATGTGCTACGATCTTGACTTAAGTGAAGATTTTTTCAAAAGTCACATGGCAAGATCTTTTTGAGTTGAGTAAAGATTTAAAAAAAAGGGGTATGAAAGGATATATTATAATAAGTCTTTATTAAAATATTTTATTATAAGAGATTTTATATATATATATATATATATATATATATATATATAAAATTAAAAATAAATTAAATTATTATATAAAATTAAATTTTAGGGCTTCATTGAAAGAGATTTTTTTTGAAAGGAGCATTGTAAAGTTTCTATAAGAGAAAATTAGGGTTTTATCAAAGAAGATTTTTTGAAGCAATATGACCACATCAAGTTTTCAGCCACAACTTCCTTCTTTCACTGGGAAATATTATGATGTGTGGGCTATTAAAATGGAGACTATGTTAAAAGCGCATGATGTTTGGGATCATGTCAAGTTTGGGTTTGCAGAACCTCATAACGATGTAAAAGAATGAGCCCTCAGTAACGTAGACAGGGAACAATGGAAGAAAGACAAGTGGAATAATGCACAAGTGTTGCTTCTTATCCAGCAGGGAGTGGACTGAGCAGTGTTCCAGAAGATAATGATCACGTCTTCAGCAAAGGAAGCATGGGAAACTTTTGCGACCAGCTATAAACGTGAGGCCACAGTCAATATTGTTAAATTACATAATACTAGGAGATATTTTGAAAGTATGCCGATGAAGGAGATAGAGTAAATCGATTCTTTCATGAATCGGGTCATGTTTGTAGTAAATAAGTTAAAAATATACGGTGAAGATATTAAATATCGAACAGTGATTGAGAAGGTTCTTAGATATTTGTCTACCAAGTTTGATATTGTGGTAGCAGCCATTGAAGAAGCCAGGGATTTGGAAAAAATAACAATTGATGAGTTGATGGGATCACTTCTATGGCATGAGGCAAGGATAGCTATAATTAAGGATTCCACTTTAGAAACTGCCTCCAAAAGTCAAGTTTATATTTCAAGAGGTCGAGGCTGAGGTCGATCGAGAGGGAGAGGATGAGGGAGAAGCTATGGTGGTCATAGAGATGGCTGAGAAGAGCATGAATATCAAAGTGGAAGCAGCAGTAGTAGAAGCTTCAACAATAGTCAAAGGTTTGAAAAATCAATGGTTATATGTTATTATTGCAATAAATTTGGTCATTATGCCCGTGATTTCAGGAAGAAGATAGCTAATCAAGGAAATCAAAGAGCTAATGTTAGTAAGGAGAATACTAACTCCATGTTCCTAGCATGTAATAGCATGCATGAACCGTCTTATAAAGTTTGGCTATTAGACAATGCTTGCAATAACCACATGACAGGAAACAAGATTTGGTTGCAAATTTCGATGAATCTGTGAAGACATCGGTAAATTTCGGGACTGAAATGACTGTGGATGTAGATGGAAAAGAAGTGGTCAACATTATAACCAAGCAGGGGGAGCCAAAGACAATATCAAAGGTGTATATGTCCCTGGACTCGAACATAATCTGATGAGTGTTGATCAATTGATGCAGAAGGGATACAAAGTTATCTTTCAGGGGAAAGAGTGTGTTATTTATGACAAACCCCCAAGAAAGCAGCTGATATAAAAGGTGTCGATGACGAGGAATAAAATCTTTCGTATAATTGTGAACTACAATGATCAGGTTCATTCTTTTACATTTACATGTTAAAATGATTACTGGTTATGGCACTTTCAGTTTGGACACTTGCATTTTTCTAGTTTAATATTGTTTCAGCAGAAACAGATGGTCAAAGGATTACCTCCCATTAAAGAACTTGCTAGCACTTGTGAGTGTTGCATCTTGGGAAAGCAACAACATGAAATTTTTCAGAAAGGAGTTTCACAAAAAAACCACTTGAGTTGATGCACACAGACTTTTGTGGACTTATGATGACACAGTCGATTGGTGGAAATTGTTACTTCCTCACTTTTATTGATGACTATAGTAGAAATACTTGGGTTTACTTCTTGAAGTAGAAATCTGAAAACTTTGCAAAGTTCAAAGATTTAAAAGCCTTAGAAGAGAACCAAAGTGATTGACAGATCAAGTTATTGACATCGGATCGTGGTGGAGAATATGATTCAAAAGAATTCCATGAGTACTGCAAACAACATGGAATCAGAAGACAATTTACAACTAGATACACACTGCAGCAGAATAGTGTAGCAGAGGGAAAAAATAGAACAATCATGAATATCACAAGGAGCATGTTGAAAGCAAGACACTTGTCTAATGAGTATTGGACAGAATAAATTGCATGTGTTTTTTATGTGATAAAAATATCTCCTACAAAGAGTGTGATGAGGAGAGTTCCTGAAGAAGCATGGTCAGGTATGTCATGCAGTATATCTCATTTCAGAGTTTTTGGATGTGTAGCCTATGCACATGTGCCTAAGTAGATAAGAGGGAAATTAGATAATAAAAGTGAAAATGCATATTTACAAGTTATAGTGAGCAGTAAAAAGCTTACAAATTGTATAACCCTGTCACCAAGAAGACAATAATGAGCAAAGATGTTGTGTTGAAACAACAAGATTCATGGAATGGAACTGTAGACAAACCAACCAATGCACAAGCACCATTGATGGAAGAGGATGATGTAGCAGAAAAGGAGTAGCAAGAATCGATAGAGAATACACCAAATAGAGTCACACCAGCAAGGACTCCAAGATTTTCAGAGTAGCATGTACGTCAAACAGATCAACAGACCATAATTCTCCAAGCAGCCAATCAAGTAATGAATCAAGCAATGGTAAGAGAAAGATGAGAAGTTTAAAAGATATTTATGGTGATTTGGATGTTAGTTCAAAATTTTCATTGTTGGCATTCCAACCTTCTTCGTTCAAAGAAACAATTAGAGATGAAAATTGGGTGCAAGCCATGGATGAAGAGATGGATTCTATTGAAAATAACGATACATGGGATTTGGTTAATTTACCAAACGATTAAAACCTCATTGGTTTGAAGTGGGTCTATAAGAAAAAGTTGAATGAGAAAGGTGAGATTGACATATTTAAAGCAAGACTTGTAGCAAAAGGATTCTCGCAGCAACTGGGAATAGACTTTGGGGAAACGTTTTCTCCAGTAGCCAGATTGGATATTGTAAGAGCAGTTCTAGTGACAGCAACTGAGAATAAGTGGAAAGTATATCAGATGGATGTCAAATCATCCTTCTTGAATGGAATTCTAGAGGAAGAAAATTATGTGCAATAGCCACCATGATATGAAGTTGAAGGTAAGGAAGATAAATTTTACAGGTTGAAGAAATCACTCTATGGAATGAAGCAAGCACCTAGGTCATGGTATAACAGAATCGACAGTTAGATGATTAAGAAGGGATTTTGAAAAAGCAGCATTGAACCTACCTTGTACACAAAGGTAATGAGCATGGACATATTTTGATTGTTTGCTTATATCTTGATGATATGATTTTTACAGGTGATCTTTAGTTAAATGAATTTAAAGAAGCCATGATGAACGAATTTGAGATGACATATCTTGGTCTCATGAAATATTTTCTTGGCATTGAAGTTGAGCAATTTGAAAAATGAACTTTTATTTTCCAAAATAAATATGCCAGAGATTTTCTAAAAATATTCAGGATGGATAATTGCAAACCTATACCTACACTAGTTGCAACAGGTACAAAGTTAAGTAAGGATGATGAAGGATCATATGCCAATCCAAGTCTATTCAAAATATTGGTTGGAAGCCTCATGTATCTCATAGCTACAAGACCCGATATTATGCGAGGAGTGAGTTTGATTTCCAGATTTATGGAGACTCCAAAAGTCACACATTGGAGTGTTGGAAAACCAATTTTGAGATACATGGAAGGAACTAGATATTATGGAATAATGTATGCAAGTACAGAAAAGAAAGATTTGATTGAAAACACAGATATTGATTTTGCAGGAAGTTTGGATGATTGGAAGAGCACATTCGGTTATGTGTTTAATCTTGGTTCAGGTGTGATAACATGGGCATCTAATAAGCAACCCATTGTGACACTATCATTAGCAGAAGCAGAATATGTAGCAGCAACTTCAGCAACATGTCAAGCAGTATGGTTAAGAAGAGTATTGGAAGGAATCAAGTAGAAAAAATAAGGATCAACAACGATATATTTTGATAACACATCAGGGATTTCACTATTCAAGAATAGTTTGTTTCATCAAAACAGAAAGAATATTGATACTAGATATGAATTTATTAGAGAACTTGTGAGAAATGGAGCAGTTCACTTGAAGCCTTATAAATATAGTGATCAACTGATTGATATATTTGCAAAGCCATTAGAAATATATGTGTTTGAGTTTTAGAAAAGAAACTTGGATGTTGTAAGCCTAGCTCGGACATGGACCAGTAGGCATGTTTGAGTTGTCATGAGTTATATTTTAGTTAGACAATCGGTTAAGTAAGAGTTGAGTTAGTCGAGTGATGTGATAGATGAATTTGGTAAGTGAGTTAGAGAGTCAGTTAAATGAGTGATGGTCAACTTGAGTTATGTGAGTGTGTGCTTGTCAAGTTAGCTTAAATACCCTTCATCGGGTTCATTGTATTCATTGTGATCGAGAGAGATTGAAGATTAATAGAAGAGAAACATCTCATATGGTTTGTGTGTAAATTATTTTTTGTTTTTCCTCTCTGCCTTTCCAATAGATTGGTATCAAAGCTGAGGAAGGATCATAAGATCCATGGGTGAGCAAAGCTAGAGAAGAAGCCCAAGAGCAGAAGGCCGAAAATTTTCTTTTAAATTTTTTGTAAAAACTTTGAATGGATAAGTGCACAGGTCCGCACGTTTTTAGTCCAACAAACGTGTAGGTCCGCACCTGTTTTATTGAAAAACTGTGCAACCTTTGAAAGACTTAAGATTTCTGCAGAATCAGGTTTATTTCGCAGTTTTTGTATTAGTGATTGTTCAATTGGGGTAAGTTTTTTTAAGAAACCTGACAACATGTTGCTTAAAAGCCAAAAGGTTTGATATTGATACGTGACCCACCATATTTGTATCAACATTTTTGAAGAGGCTTCATATTTTTTCACATGGTACGATCTTTGACTTAAGTGAAGATTTTTTCAAAAGTCACGTGGTGAGATCTTTTTGAGTTGAGTGAAGATTTAAAAAAAAAAGTTATGAAAGGATATCTTGTAATAAGTCTTTATTAAAATATTTTATTATATATATAAAGTTAAAAAAAATATTTATTATATAAAATTAAATTTTAGGGCTTTATTGAAAGAGATTTTTTTTGAAAGGAGCTTTGTAAAGTTTCTATAAGAGAAAATTAGGGTTTTATCAAAGAAGATTTTTTTTGAAGCAAGATGGCCACATCAAATTTTCAGCCACAACTTCCTTCTTTCACTGGGAAATATTATGATGTGTGGGATATTAAAATGGATACTATGTTAAAAGCGCATAATGTATGGGATCATGTCAAGTTTGGGTTTGTATAACCTTAGAACGATGCAAAAGAATGAGCCCTTAGTAATGCAGACAGGGAAAAATGGAAGAAAGACAAGCAGAAGAATGCACAAGCGTTGCTTCTTATCCAACAGGGAGTGGACCGACCAGTGGTCCAAAAGATAATGATCACGTCTTCAACAAAGGAAGCATGGAAAACTTTGGTGACCAACTATGAAGGTATGGCCAAAGTCAATATTGTTAAAGTGCATAATACTAGGAGAGATTTTGAAAGTCTATAGATGAAGGAGATAAAGGACATCGATTCTTTCATGAACCAGGTCATGTTTGTAGTAAATTAGTTAAAAATATATGGTGAAGATATTGAATATAGAACAGTTATTGATAAGGTTCTTAGATCTTTGTCTACCAAATTTCATGTTGTGGTAGCATCCATTGAAGAATCCAAGGATTTCGAAAAAATGGCAATTGATGAGTTGATGGGATCACTTCTAATGCATGAGGCAAGGATAGACAGAAGTAAGGATTCCACTTTAGAAAATTTCTTCAAAATTCAAGTTTATATTAAAATAGGTCAAGGTAGAGGACAAGGTGGAAGCTATGGTGGTCACAGAGATGGCCAAGAAGAGCATGAATATCAAATTGGAAGCAGCAACAACAGAAGCTTCAACAATAATCAAAGGTTTGAAAAATCAAAGGTTAAATGTTATTATTGGAATAAATTTTGTCATTATGTTCGTGTTTGCAGGAAGAAGATAGCTGATCAAGGAAATCAGAGAGCTAATGTTAGTACATATAATACTAACTCCATGTTCCTAGCATGCAACAACATGCATGAACCGTCTGATAGGGTCTGGCTATTAGACAGTGGTTGCAGTAACCACATGACAGGGAACAAGAATTTGGTTACAAATTTGGATGAATCTGTGAAGATAGACATAAGGTTAGGGACTGACAAGACTATGGATGTAGATGGGAAAGGAGTCATCAACATTCTGACCAAGTAGGGGGAGCCAAAGACAATATCAGAGGTATATTATGTCCCTGGAATCAAACATAATCTCATAAGTGTTGTTCAATTGATGCAAAAATTATACAGAGTTATCTTTCAGGGGAAAGAGTGTCTTATTTATAACAAACCCCCAAGCAAGAAGCTGATAGCTAAGGTGTGAATGACGAGGAACAAACTCTTTCATCTAATTATGAACTACAACGATCAAGTTAGTTCTTTTACAGATGCATTGTCTAATGATTACTGGTTATCGAACTTTCACATTGGACACTTGCATTTTTTCAGTTTAATATTGTTGCAGTAGAAATATATGGTCAGAGGATTACCTCCCATCAAAGAACCTACTAGAACTTATGAGTGTTGCATCTTGGGAAAGCAACACCGTGGAATTTTTCTAAAAGTAGTTTCATACAGAGTAAAGAAACCACTTAAGTTGGTGCATACAGACTTTTGTGGACCCATGAGGACACAGTTGATTGGTGGAAATTGTTACTTCCTCAGTTTTATTCATGACTATAGCAGAAATAATTTGGTTTACTTCTTGAAGCAGAAGTCTGAAACCTTTAAAAAGTTCAAAAATTTCAAAGCCTTAGCCGAGAACCAAAGTGATCGACAAGTCAAGGTATTGAGATGAGATCGTGGTGGAGAATATGATTCGAAAGCATTCCATGAGTATTGAAAACAACATGGAATCATAAGATAGTTTAAAACTAGATACACACCACAACAGAATGGTGTAGAAGAGAGAAAAAAGCAGAAAAATCATGAACATGACAAGGAGCATGTTGAAAGAAATAAACTTGTCTAATGAGTATTAGGGAGAAGTAGTTGCATGTGTTGTTTATGTGATAAACAGATCTCCTACAAAGAGTGTGACGAACAGAGTTCTTGAAGAAGCATGGTCAGGTATGTCATGCAGTGTATCTCATTTCCGAGTTTTTGGATGTGTAGCCTATGCGCATGTGCCTAAGCAGATAAGAGGAAAATCAGATGATCAAAGTAAAAAATTCATATTTACTGGTTATAGTGAGCAGTCAGAAGCTTACAAATTGTATAGCCCTGTCACCAAGAAGGAAATAGTTAGCAGAGATGTTGTGTTCAAATAACAAGAGTCATGAAATGGGACTGTAGACAAACCAACCGATGAATAAGAACCATTGGTGGAAGAGGATGATGTAGTAGAAAAGGAGCAGCAAGAATTGATAGAGAAGACACCAAACAGAGCCACACCCACAAGGACTCCAAGATTTTCAGAGCAACATCAATCTTCAAACAGATCAACAGACCATAATTCTCCAAGAAGCCAATCAGGTAATGACTCAAGGAATGGTAAGAGAAAGATGAGATGAAAATTGGGTGCAAGCCATGGATGAAGAGATTGATTCTATTGAAAAGAATGAAACATGGGATTTGGTTAATTTACCAAATGATAAAAACCTCATTGGTGTGATGTGGGTGTACAAGAGAAAGTTGAATGAGAAAGGTGAGATTGACAGATTTAAGGAAATACACATAGGAAAAGGATTCTCACAGCAATCAAGAATAGACTTTGTGGAAACATTTTCTCCGGTAGCCAGATTGGATACTATAAGATTAGTTCTAGCGACAAGAACTCAGAACAAGTGGAAAGTATATTAGATGGATGTCAAATCAAACTTATTGAATGGAATTATAGAAGAAGAAATTTATAAGCAGGAGCCTTTATGATATGAAGCTGAAGGTAAAGAAGATACAGTTTACAGGTTGAAGCAAGTGCTCTATGGACTGAAGTAAGCACCTAGAGCATGGTATAGCAGAATCGACCGTTACATGATTAAGAATGAATTTTGCAGAAGTAGCATTGAGCCTACCTTATACACAAAGGTAAATGAGCATGGACATAGTTTGATTGTTTGCTTATATGTTGATGATATGATTTTTACAGGTGATCTTGAGTTAGATGAATTTAAAGTAGCCATGATGAAAGAATCTGAGATGACAGATCTTGGTCTCATGAAATATTTTCCTGGAATTGAAGTTGAGAAATCTGGAAAAGGAATTTTTATTTTCCAAAATAAATATGCCAGAGATTTGCTAAAAATATTCAAGATGGATAATTTCAAACATGTACCTACAATAGTTGCAACCGGTACAAAGTTAAGTAAGGATGATGAAGGATCAGATGTCAATCCAAGTCTATTCAAAAAATTGGTTGGAAGCCTCATGTATCTCACAGCTACAAGACCATATATTATGCAAGGAGTGAGTTTTATTTCTAGATTTATGGAGACTCCAAAAGACACACATTGGAGTGTTGGAAAAATAATTTTGAGATACATAGCAGGAACTAGAGATTATGGAATAATGTATTCAAGTACAGAAAAGAAAGATTTGATTGGATACACAGATAGTGATTTTGTAGCAAGTTTTGATGATCATAAGAGCACATCTGGTTATGTGTTTCATATTGGTTCAGGTGTGATAGCATGGGCATCTAAGAAGAAATCCATTGTGACACTATCATCAGCAGAAGCAGAATATGTAGCAGCAACTTCAGCAACATGTCAAGCAGTATGGTTAAGAAGAGTATTGGATGGACTCAAGCAGAAACAACAAGGATCAACAGAAATATACTGTGACAACACATCAACGATTGCACTATCCAAGAATATTGTGTTTCATAAAAAAAGAAAGCATATTGTTACTGGATATCACTTTATTAGAGAAATTGGGAGCAATGGAGAAGTTCACTTGAAGCCTTGTAAATCTAGTGATCAATTGGCTGATATATTTACAATTCCATTAGAAATATATGTGTTTGAGTTTCACAAAAGAAAATTGGTTGTTGTAAGCCTAGTTCAGACATAGACTAGCAGGCATGTTTGAGTTGTCATGAGTTATGTTTTAGTTTAGCGGTCGTAATTAAGGGTGAGTGTTAAAATAGTTAATTATCTCCCGCATGTAGAGTTAGACAATCGATTAAGTAAATGTTGAGTTGGTTGAGTGATGTGATAGATGAATTCGGTAAGTGAGTTAGAGAGTCAATTAAGTGAGTGATGGTCAATTTTAGTTATGTGAGTATGTGCATGTCAAGTTAGGATAAATACCCTTCACCAGGTTCATTGTATTCAATGTGATTAAGAGAGATTGAAGATTAATATAAGAGCAACGGCTCATATGGTTTACGTGTAAATTGTTTTTTGTGTTTCCTCTCTGCCTTTCCAACAAATTGGTATTAGAGTTGAGGAAGGATCACAAGATCCGTGGGCGAGTAGAGCCAGAGAAGAAGGCCAAGAGCAGAAGGCCATAATTTTTTTTATTTTTATTTTTTTCAAAAACGTTGAACGAATAAGGAAGTGTGCAGGTTCGCACGTTTTTAGAGCAGAAAATGAAATATATATATTTGAAAGGAATTTGTTATATAAAATTAAATTTTATGGCTTTATTAAAAGATAAATTTTTTGAAAGGAGCTTTGTAAAGTTTCTATAAGAGAAAATTAGTGTTTTATCAAAGAAGATTTTTTTTTGAAGCAAGATGGCCACATCAATTTTTCAGCCACAACTTCCTTCTTTCACTGGGAAATATTATGATGTGTGGACTATTAAAATGGAGACTATGTTAGAAGCGCATGATTTTTAGGATCATGTCAAGTTTGGGTTTGCAGAACGTCAGAACGACACAAAAGAACAAGCCTTCAGTAATGTAGACAGGGAACAATGGAAGAAAGACAGATAGAAGAATGCACAAGCGTTGCTTCTTATCCAATAGGGAGTGGACCAAGCAATGTTCCAGAAAATAATGATCACGTCTTCAGAAAAGGAATAATGGGAAACTTTGGCGAAAAGCTATCAAGCTATGGCCAAAGTCAATATTGTTAAATTGCAGAATACTAGGAGAGATTTTAAAACTCCGCAAATGAAGGAGATAGACGACATCGATTCTTTAATGAATTGGGTCATGTCTGTATTAAATCAGTTAAAAATATATGGTGAATATATTAAATATCGAACAATGATTGAGAAGTTTCTAAGATCTCTGTCTACCAAGTTTGAAGTTGTGGTAGTAACTATTAAAGAAGCCAAGGATTTGGAAAAACTGACAATTCATGAGTTGATGGGATAACTTCTATCGCATGAGGCAAGGATAGATAGAAATAAGGATTCCACTTTAGAAACTGCCTTCAAAATTCAAGTTTATATTTCAAGAGGTCGAGGTAGAGATCGATCAAGAGGTAGAGGATGAGGCGGAAGCTATGGTGGTCACAGAGATGGCCGAGAAGAGCATGAATATCAAAATGGAAGAAACAGTAGAAGAAGCTTCAAAAATAATCAAAGGTTTGACAAATCAAAGGTTAAATGTTATTATTGCAATAAATTTGGTCATTATGCTCGTGATTGTAGGAAGAAGATAGTTGATCAAGGAAATAAGAGAGCTAATGTGAATACAAAGAATACTAACTCCATGTTACTTTCTTGCAACAACATGCATCAACCGTCTGATAAGTTCTGGATATTAGAGAGTGGTTTCAATAACCACATGACAGGAAACGAGAATTTAGTTTCAAATTTGGATGAATCTGTGAAGACATAGGTAAAGTTTGGGACTGAAAGGACTGTGGATGTAGATGGCAAAGGAGTGGTCAAAATTCTGACCAAGCAGGGGGGAGAAAAATACAATATCAGAGGTATATTATGTCCCTGGACTCAAACATAATTTGATAAGTGTTGGTAAATTGATGCAGAAAGGATACAGAGTTATCTTTTAGTTGCAAGAGTGCATTATTTATGACAAAACCTCAAGAAAGCAGTTGATAGAAAAGGTATCAATGAAGAGGAATATATTCCGTGGGTGAGCAGAGCTAGAGGAGAAGGCCAAGAGAAGAAGGCCAGCAATTTTTTTTTAATTTTTTGCAAAAACGTTTAACGGATAAGGAAGCACGCAAGTCCGCACGTTTTTATTGCAGCAAACATGCACGTTCGCACCTTTTTTATTGAAAAACTTCACAAATTTTGAAAACATAAGATTTCGACAGAATCAGGTTTATTCCGAAGTTTTTGGATTAAGTTACTCTGCAATCGGGGTAAGCTTTTTTAAGAAACCTTACACCGTGTTGTTTAAAAGTCAAAAGGTTCGATATTGATACGTGACCGATCATATTCCTATAAAATTTTTAGAATAGGCTTCATATTTTGTCACGTGGTACGATCTTTGACTTAAGTGAAGATTTTTTCAAAAGTCACATGGTGAGATCTTTTTGAGTTGAGGGACGATTTTAAAAAAAAGGGTATGAAAGGATACATCATAATAAATCTTTATTAAAAGATTTTGTTATAAGAGATTTTATATATATATACTTAAATATATATATATATATATTATATAAAATTTAATTTTAGGGCTCTATTAAAATAGATTTATTTTTAAAGGAGCTTTGTAAAGTTTCTATAAGAGAAAATTAGGGTTTTATCAAAGAAGATTTTTTTTTGAACCAAGATGACCAAATCAAGTTTTCAACCACAACTTCCTTCTTTCACTGGGAAATATTTTGATGTGTGGGATATTAAAATGGACACTATGTTAGAAGCACATGATGTTTGGGATCATGTCAAGTTTGGGTTTTCAGAACCTCATAACGACGCAGAAGAATGAGCCCTCAGTAATGTAGACAAGGAACAATGGAAGAAAGACAAGCGGAAGAATGTACAAGTGTTTCTTCTTATCCAGCAGGGAGTGGACCGAGTAGTGTTCCAGAAGATAATGATCATGTCTTCAGAAAAGGAAGTATGGGAAACTCTGGCAACCAGCTATCAAGGTATGGCCAAAGTCAATATTGTTAAATTGCATAATACTAGGAGATATTTTGAAAGTATGCAGATGAAGGAGATAGAGGACATCGATTCTTTCATGAATAGGGTCATGTTTGTAGTAAATCAGTTAAAAATCTATGGTGAAGATATTAAAGATCGAAGAGTGATTGAGAATGTTCTTAGATCTTTGTATACCAAGTTTGATGTTGTGGTAGCAGCGATTGAAGAAGCGAAGGATTTGGAAAAACTGACAATTGGTGAGTTGATGGGATCACTTCTATCGGATGAGGCAAGGATAGAAAAAAACAAGGATTCCACTTTAGAAATTTCCATCAAAGTTAAAGTTTATGTTTCAAGAGGTCGAGGCAGAGGACAAGGCGGAAGCTATGTTGGTCACAAAGATGGTCGAGAAGATCATGAATATCAAAGTGGAAGCAGCAGCAACAAAAGCTTCAACAATAATCAAAGGTTTGAAAAATCAGAGTTTAAATGTTATTATTACAATAAATTTGGTCATTACGCTCGTAATTGCAGGAAGAAGATATTTGATCAAGGAAATCAGAGAGCTAATATTAGTACAGAGAATACTAACTCCATATTCCTAGCATGCAACAACATGCATTAACTGTCTGATAAGGTCTAGCTATTATACAGTGGTTGCAGTAACCACATGACAAGCAAAAAGAATTTGGTTGCAAATTTGGATGAATCTGTGCAGACAGAGGTAAATTTGGGGACTGACAAGACTTTGGATGTAGATGGAAAAGGAGTGGTCAACATTATGACCAAGCAAGGGGAGCCAAAGTCAGTATCAGAGGTATATTATGTCCCTGGACTACAAAATAATCTGATAAGTTTTGGTCAATTGACGCATAAAGGATAAAAAGTTATATTTCAAGGGAAAGAGTCTGTTATTGATGACAAAACCCCAAGCAATCAGTTGATATCAAAGGTGTTGATGAAGAGGAAAATACTCTTTGCTCCAATTATGAACTACAACGATCAGGTTAGTTCTTTTACAGTTGCATGTTCTAATGATTACTGGTTATGGCACTTTCAGTTTGGACACTTGAATTTTTCCGGTTTAATTTTGTTGCAGCAGAAACACATGGTCAGAGTATTACCTCCCATCAAAGAACCTACTAGCACTTGTGAGTGTTGCATCTTGGGAAAGCAACACCATGAATTTTTTTTGAAAGGAGTTTCATACAAAGCAAAGAAACCACTTGATTTGGTGCATGCAGACTTGTGTGGACCTATGAGGACACTGTTGATTGGTGGAAATTGTTACTTCCTCACTTTAATTGATGACTATAGCAGAAAGAATTGGGTTTACTTCTTGAAGTAGATGTTTGAAACCTTTTCAAAGTTCAAAGAGTTCAAATCCTTGGCAGAGAACCAAAGTGATCAACAGATCAAGGTATTGAGATCAGATCTTGGTGGAGAAAATGATTTGAAAACATTCCACGAGTACTGTAAGAAACATGGAATCAAAAGACATTTTACAAATAGATACACACCACAGCAGAATGGTGTAGCAGAAATAAAAAATAGACCAATCATGAACATGACAAGGAGCATGTTGAAAGCAAGACACTTGTCTAATGAGTATTAGGCAGAAGTAGTTGCATGTGTTGTTTATGTGATAAATAGATCTCATACAAATAATGTGATGAACAGAGTTCCTGAAGAAGCATGGTCGGGTATGTCATGCAGTGTATATCATTTCAGAGTTTTTGGATGTGTAGCCTATGCACATGTGCCTAAGCAAGTAAGAGGAAAATTAGATGATCAAAGTGAAAAATGCATATTTACTAGTTACATTGAGCAGTAAAAAGCTTACAAATTGTATACACTTGTCACCAAGAAGAAAATAATGAGTAGAGATGTTGTGTTCAAAAAACAAGAGTCATGGAATGGGACTGTAGACAAACCAACCGATGCACAAGCACCATTGAGGGAATATGATGATGTAGCAGAAAAGGAGTAGCAAGAATCGATAAGTAAGACACCAAACAGAGTCACACCAGCAAGGACTACAAGATTTTTAGTGGAACATGGATCTTCAAACGGATAAACAGACCAAAACTCTCCAAGCATCCAATCAGGTAATGAATCAAGCAATGCTAAGATAAAGATGAGAAGTTTAAAAGATATTTATGGCGATTTGGATGTTAGTTCAAATTTTTCATTTGTTGCATTCCAAACTTCTTCATTTGAAGAAGCAATTAGAGATGAAAATTGGGTGCAAGCCATGGATGACGAGATGGATTCTATTGAAAATAATGATACATGGTATTTGGTTAATTTAGAAAATGATAAAAACCTCATTGGTGTGAAGTGGGTGTACAAGACAAAGTTGAATGAGAAAGGTGAGATTGGAAAATTTAAAGGAAGACTTGTAGCAAAAGTATTATCGCAGCAACCGGGAATAGACTTTGGGGAAAGATTTTCTCGGGTAGCCAGATTGGATACTATAAGAGCAGTTCTAGTGACAAAAATAGAGAACAAGGGGAAAGTATATCATATGGATATCAAATAAACATTCTTGAATGGAATTCTAGAAGAGGAAATTTATGTGCAGCTACCTCTAGGATATGAAGTTGAAGGTAAAAAATATAAAGTTTACAGGCTAAAGAAAGCACTCTATGGATTGAAGCAAGCACCTAAAGCAGGTATAGTAGAGTCGATATTTACATGATTAAGAATGGATTTTGTAGAAGCAACATTGAGCCTACCTTGTACACAAAGGTAAATGAGCATGGACATATTTTGATTGTTTTCTTATATGTTGATGGTATGATTTTTACAGGTGATCTTGAGTTAGATGAATTTAAAGCAGCCATGATGAAATAATTTTAGATTACAGATCTTGGTCTCATGAAATATTTTCTTGGAATTGAAGTTGAGTAATTTGAAAAAGGAATTTTTATTTGCCAAAATAAATATGCCAGAGATTTGTTGAAAATATTCAGGATGGATAATTGCAAACCTGTACCTACACCAGTTGCAACAGGTAAAAAGTTAAGTATGATGAAGGATTAGATGTCAATACAACTCTATTCAAAATATTGGTTAGCTGCCTCATGTATCTCACAGCTACAAGACCAGATATTATGCAAGGAGTGAGTTTGATTTCTAGATTTATGGAGACTCCAAAAGACACACATTGGAGTGTTGGAAAAATAATTCTGAGATACATAGTAGGAACTATAGATTATGGAATAGTGAATGCAAGTATAGAAAAGATATTTGATTGGATACACAGATAGTGATTTTGCAGGAAGTTTGGATGATTGGAAGAGCACATTCGGTTATGTGTTTCATCTTGGTTCAGGTGTGATAGCATAGGCATCTAAGAAGCAACCCATTGTGACATTATCATCAACAGAAGCAAAATATGTAGGATAAAATTTAGCAGCATATCAAGCAGTATGGTTAAAGAGATTATTTAATGGATGTTGGAAATGTTGTCATTGATGGCAAAGGAAGAGGCACGAAGGAGCATCTGAACAGAAACAAGGCAAAGAGAGAAGCAAGGAGCAGCATTAGACAAGAAGCAGAGATAGTAACAGAGAGATAGCAGAAGCAGCAGAGAGGAAGCAAGGCAGATAAGGAATTGAGGCAACAGACAACGCAGAGATAGTGAATAGAAGTAGAATGCATAATTGAAGTAGAATTGTCCAGAGACAGAGTAGGAGAAAAAGGCCATCAAACAGAAAAAGGTTCTGCATTTTCTGTGAATTATATTCTTGATAGAATTCATAAGGAAGGATAGTTGAGTCCCTGTGGACAACTATGAATCATCTTCCATAAACATCATAAACCCTGTGGCAAGGATTCAAAATTAAATATTTAGTGTATAAATTGAAGGAATTAATGGTTGCAGAGATATGATGAATGTAGAAAAGATTATAATTGCAATGGACCATAGTACAATAATTAGCTTGCGGAATCAAGAACTTGAATATGCAGTTAGAAGTGGAACTGCGACAGGATAGAACTCTAAACTTAGCAATTGAATTGTAATAAAAGGAAAAACATTAAAGCACAACTTAATTATAACAATACATTGAAAAGGCGACAGAACCCTGCGTGGAAGAGAGGAACCATGACCGAGTGAACAGTGAAGGCGGTTTATGGTTTTCATCGCACCGCCTATGTGGAGCAAGCGGTAATTCCTGGTTGAGGAGAGATTCCATAGAGTTCTCGACATGCGTCCCTGTACGACTTCAAAAAACCGCTTATCACTGCACGCCATTGCGCGTTATAGTTCGACCCAAGATGCCCAGCGATATCGTTGAGCGCTGTTGATCTGGGAAGGGGTCATCGGACGGTCATCATTTGTTGAAGGTGCACGAAGAATACCACAAGTACGGTGCGCCATCGCACGTTATTTCCCGTGCAAGTTGCCCAAGCGATATCCGTCAGATTGGATGATGTGGCGCGATGGAACGTGAGCCCTTCGATCGGGTTGATTGTTAGCAATGGGCTCCAGTTTTAAATAATATTGATTAAGCCGTCGATTATGCATGTGGGGCTGGATCCAAAGGTCTATTTTAAAAAGGCCATATGATAAAAGCGCGGATTATTAATAATTAATTATCAAAGGGTGTGAATAATATTTATTTATCAAATTCCACGAATTTGATAAATAAAACTCCAATAAAATAAATTAAAACCATCAGCAGCACGTTAATATTACTTAACCTTGGCTATAGTATTATTTGGCAAAGAAAAAGAATACCTTTGGGACATTTCGTGCATGGAAGAATGAAGATTGGATTTTCAATTTGGATTGGTTCGAATTTTAATATGAATACCATTGGTAGTTGGATGGTTTTGACTCATGGTTTTACTAAAGGCAAAAACTGTATAAAGAGAAGAGAAATAGAGTATGAGTGTGCATGCGTAAGGGTTGTGAATGAATAAATTTTTCTAAGGAATATCTGCATGGGCGAACTCTGTTCTTAACTGATAAATCTGAATCTACAATGCACCCATGGATATAATGATCTAAAGATGATGAATCTCTGGTTTGAAAAATGGACGAAATCATGAAGAACAGGTGTGAGTGTACTGAATGAATAAATCTGGTGGCATGCAAGGTATGTCATGTGGAAACTGGTGGATCCAGTGTGAAAATTGATGAAACGTGGTCCGCAGTGGTGCTGAGGGTCGAAGCCTTCAGTGAGGGGGTTGTAGCTCCCTTCTAGTGGTAGCTGGTAAACGAGATCAGGGGGTTGTAGCTCCCTTCCAGGAAAGGCTGGTAAATGAGAGAAGGTTGTAGCCTTCTGCAGGTGGGTGCCTGCGTGCTGCTATAATTCTGCGCCAGCATAAAATTGTAAGAAATTTTCTTTATAATAAATATTGAAGACTGATATAACAGCAGCGGTGGTTTTCTCCCGAATTGGGTTTCCACCTTAAATCCTGGTGTTCATATGTGTTGCTTATGTTTGATGGTTTGTTCTGTTATTTCTGTTCATGCTTACTGCTTATCTGATGAATAAATGATGCAATGATCTAAGTAAAGACATAATAAGATCTCTGGACATAAAAGTTGGATGCAGTAATGTAACATACGGTTTTAAGAGAAAGAAAACTAAAAAAATTGTCAGTCAACTCTAAATATTGATTCACCCCCCCTCTCAGTATTTCTCCCAACAATTGGTATCAGAGCAGGTCCTTCTGAAAAAGCTTAGCCGCTAGAAGGAAGATCAAGCAAGATGATCAATCAAGATGGAACATCATCTATCAGGCCTCCGCTCTTTAATGGAAACAATTTAATCTTCTGGAAAACAAGGATGAGATCCTATCTTTATTCTCTGGGAGCAGAGGTATGGGCAAGTGTTGAAGGAGGATATCAATATCCAGTTGCAGTACCAACAGATCCGACGAAAAGAAAGAATTATGAAACAAATGCAAAGGCGGTCAATGCTCTATTAGGAAGTCTAACTGAATCAGAATCTGTCAAAGTCATGTAGCTGAATACAGCAAAGGCAATATCGGACAAAATCATTCTAAGTTATGAAGGTGATGCAAAGGTAAAAAGTGTTAAACTCCAAACTCTCAGAATTCAATATGAGAATCTAAAAATGGATAATGAGGAGAGCATTGCCAATTTCTTTTTATGTCTTGATGATATTGTAAATCGTATGAAAAATCTGGGAGAAACAATAACCGAATCTACTTTGGTTGAGAAAGTCCTAATATCACTAACGATAAAATTTGAGTCAAAAGTTTCTGCTCTTGAAGAAAAGAAGAATCTTCAAAATCTTATTGTGGTGCAACTTCATGGCATACTAACTGCATATGAAATGAGAAGAGGAGGACCATTTGAAGTCAAAGAATCAGTCTTTAGAACTTCTACAAAAGGGAAGGAAGTACAAAAACCAGAAGTATCAGGATATATCTCAGAAGAAGATGAGATAAACTTTGTAAAGAAACTTCAACTTGGCACATGACGGTTCAGAGGTAAGCTTCCTTTCAAATGTTTTGATTGTGGAAGAGTTGGTCATTATGTTGCTAAGTGTCCTTATAAAGAAACACATAAAAAGGGGAAGGAAGTAGCAAGAAGGAATAAGAATCATTTTAGTACTAGAAAGAGTTACTATACTCATGAAGTCAGTGATGGGTTATCTAATAGTGAGGAAGAATGTGAACAAGATCTTAGAATTCTCATGGCATTTGAAAAAGAATCTAGAGAAGAAAAGGATACTTTTTTGGATGCTCTAGAAGATAGTGATTTTCTTGATGAAAACAATAAACTCAAAATTTGCTTAGAAGAGAGTAAAATAACCATAGAAACTCTAAAAAATCAGCTTGAAGAAAAAGAGAAACACAATGAGAAATTAGAGTGTGAAGTAGTAAGTCTAAGAAAAGAACTTGAGAAAGTAAAGACTCTGAATCTTAGATTTGCTAAAGGATCTAAAACCTTAGATGAGATTATCAAGGTACAATGTTCTCCTCTTATAAAGACAGGACTTGGATATATCGGAGAATATTCTCAGGCTTCAGCACCAAATTATCTAAAAGCAGCTACAGCTGGTTTACAACATGCTGCCACTCAGCAAGGGAATAAAGAATCTTCAAAGGTAAAGCATGATCATCTCAATTCAAAGAACACTAACAGGAATGTCTTTCAAAGAAACACCAATCAACAGGTAAATTCAAGTAGAAGATTTTATGATCGCAGAAATTTCTTCTTCAATGGACAATGTTTCTCATGTCACAATTTTGGTCATAAAGTTGTTCAATGTGTTGCATATAAAACCATCATGATAAGAGAAGCAAGAAAGAAAATGATTGATATTGAAACAAATAAGAATACTTATAACAACTTTTCTCCTCTTCAAAATGAAGTTGAATGTGCTTATTGCAATAACTTTGGCCATGAAGAATTTGAATGCAGGAGCAAAGTTCAACCAAAAGAACATGTTCCTTCAAGCTCCAAAGTATGGAAAAAGAAGGAATTACAGGTTGAAAATTGTGGCATAGTGTTATTTGCAGAAGATGAAGAAAACCAATGGTACATTGATAGTGGATGCTCAAGACACATGACAGGTGACAAAAACAAACTTCTAGCATATAGTGCTTTAGAAAAAGAAAAGAATGTTACATTTGGAAATGATACTCCTGTGGTCATTAAGGGAAAAGGGTCTATTTTTCTAAAAGAAAAGGTGAAAGCTAATGAAGTTATGTATGTGGATGGATTAAAGCATAACCTGTTAAGTGTAAGTCAAATGTGTGATCAAGGAACTGAAGTTGTATTTAGTTCAAAATAATGTGTGGTACGTGATCTTGATACAGGTAAAGCAATTATAAAAGGAAAAAGAACTCCAAGCAACCTGTATGTATTGAAGAACTGCAAAGAACAATGTTACTTGAGTAAATCTTTAGAAAACTGGCTATGGCATAGAAGGTTGGGGCATCTGAGCTTCTCTCAGATCAACAAATCAAGCAGACTTAAAGTTGTTCGTGATCTTCCCAATATTACTCTACCTGAAAATATCATATGCAAATCTTGCCAATTCGGTAAGCAAACCAGGGTAAAATTTAATGCCAAGGAAGGATCATCAAGTAAGCCTCTTGAACTCATTCATACTGAAATATGTGGACCTATGAGGAAAAATTCACCCCGTGGTGAAGAATACTATATCTTATTCATTGATGATTTCTCTAGAATGTGTTGGATTGGGCTGCTTAAACACAAAGATGAAGCATTTGAGAAATTTCAGATATTCAAAGAACTAGTTGAGAATGAATTAGATCTAAAAATTAAGTGCCTCAGATCTGATCAAGGAGGAGAATATACATTAGATGAATTCCTTGAATTTTGTGAACAAAATGGCATAAAAAGACAATTCTCTATAGCTGGCACTCCACAACAAAATGGTGTTGCAGAAAGAATGAATAGAACAGTTCAACAAATGGCTAGAGCAATGCTTGATGATTCCGGAACACCTGACACATTTTGGAAAGAAGCAGCACATACAGCAGTAAACATTCTCAACAAGGCACATGTTCGTGTAAATAGTGATAAAACTCCATATGAACTCTAGTATGGTAATCCTCCTACTATAAAGCATTTTAGAATTTTTGGAAGAAAATGCTTTATCAAAAATAATGATGAAAAACTTGGAAAATTTGAACCCAGAGCAGATGAAGGAATATTTCTTGGTTACTCCTCTAGGAGTAAAGCATATAAATGTTACAATAAAAGACTTCGAAATATTGTTGAATGTATTGATGTTGTTATTGATGAGTCTCCTGCAGCTCCAAAAGAAGAAAAACAAACAACATATGAAGACGATGATGACATATATCCTTCTACATCAAATAAGGATAATATAGATAGTAAACCCAATGAAGAATCCAAAGATGATTTGTCTGAAAAGGCTCCATCCAGATATGTTCAAAATAATCATCCTGAATCTCAAATTTTGGGAGAAAAAGGATCAGGTGTACAAACAAGAAGGACTCTTGTGGGATCTTCTAGCAATCTGGAATTTCTGTCCACTATTGAACCTCACAATGTCAGTCAAGCTAGCAAAGATGAATGTTGGATTCAAGCCATGAATGAAGAGCTTGATCAAATTGAAAAGAATCACACTTGGGAATTAGTACCAAGAACTCATGACAAAAATGTCATTGGAACTAAATGGATATTCAAAAACAAGTTAAATGAGAATGGGGATGTTATAAGAAATAAAGCTAGACTTGTTTGCAAGGGGTATGCTCAACAAGAAGGTATAGACTTTTAAGAAACTTTTGCTCCTGTAGCTAGACTTGAAGCCATAAGAATGTTTCTTGCTTTTTCAAGCTTCCAACAAATCAAAGTTTATCAAATGGATGTTAAATCAGCTTTTCTCAATGGTGATCTAGAAGAAGAAGTTTATATAGAACAACCAGAAGGATTCATTTTTGGAAATGATGAAAAACTTGTTTGTAGACTTAAAAAGGCTCTATATGGTCTCAAACAAGCTCCAAGGGCATGGTATTATCGTCTTGACAAATATCTTCATCAATAAGGATTTTCAAAGGGGTCTGCTGATAGAAACTTATACACAAAAACTGAAAATGATAAACTATTGATTGTGGTTGTATATGTTGATGATATCATTTTTGGAAGTAATGAAGAGTCTATGAGTCAGAAATTTGCTTCTGTTATGCAGCAAGAATTTGAAATGTCTTTACTTGGGGAACTAACATTATTTCTTGGCTTGCAAGTGCAACAAGCAACAGATGGCATATTCTTATCACAAGCAAAATACCTTAAGAAAATCCTGAAGAAGTATGGCATGGAAGATTGCAAACCTGTAAGTACACCGATGATAACCAGATGTAATCTCAGTTCTAATGATGATTCCCCCACGGTGAATCAACCAAAATATAGATCTATGATAAGAAGTCTACTTTATCTCACTGGGACAAGACCAGACATCATGCATGTAGTAGGGATTTTTGGAAAATTCCAAGCTAATCCAAAAGAGTCTCATCTTCAGGCTCTGAAAAGAATATTCAAATATCTAGAAGGAACTCAAGACTTTGGACTATGGTATCCAAATAATGTTGATCTTACTCTTCATGCATACACTGATGCAAATTGAACTGGAAGTGTTGATGATCGGAAAAGCACTAGTGGTGGTGCATTCTATATGGGGCCCCAGATAGTATCTTGTTTTAGCAAGAAGCAAAGCTCTATTGCCTTATCTACAGCAGAAGCAGAATATGTGGCTGCCGCATCATGTTGCACTCAAATTCTCTGGATGATGCAAACCTTACAAGACTTTCAAATCAAATGTTCACCTCCTATCTCCATTATGTGTGACAATACAAGTGCCATCAGTATCTCAAATAATCCTGTTATGCATTCCAAGACCAAGAACATTCCCATCAAATATCACTTCTTACGTGAACAAGTGCTTGAACAAAAGGTGAAATTGGAGTATGTTCCCTCCAAAGAACAAGTTGCTGATATATTTACCAAACCTCTACCCAGGGAAGTGTTCGAATATCTCAGACAGAAACTGGGAGTAGTCTCTGCCATGCAAAGGTTCAGATCTACTTAAATACAGAAGATTAAATTGGTTGTGAGGTGTTGTTAGGCATCTCTGAATGTACAGGCTAAGGGGGAGCATTGGTCATATGAAAAGGATGCATTGTTGGTCATATTATGTTTGAAGATGCAGCATGATCTTAGGGGGAGCATGATATTGTCAGTTCAAAGGATCTTGATCAACTCTTTGTCATTGATGTCAAAGGGGGAGGAAAAGCAACAAAGGGCTTCTATATGAAAAACTGAGGAAGAGTATTGCCATCAATGCCAAAGGGGGAGATTGTTGGAAATGTTGTCATTGATGGCAAAGGAAGAGGCATGAAGGAGCATCTGAACAGCAGCAAGGCAAAGAGAGAAGCAAGGAGCAGCATTAGACAAGAAGCAAAGATAGTAACAGAGAGATAGCAGAAGCAGCAGAGAGGAAGCAAGGAAGATAAGGAATTGAGGCAGCAAACAATGTAGAGATAGTGAATAGAAGTAGAATGCATAATTGAAGCAGAATTGTCCAGAGACAGAGTAGGAGAAAAAGGCCATCAAACAAAAAAAGGTTCTGCATTTTCTGTGAATTATATTCTTGATAGAATTCAAAAGGAAGGATAGTTGAGTCCCTGTGGACAACTATGAATCATCTTCCGTAAACATCATAAACCTTGTGGCAAGGATTCGAAATTAAAGATTTAGTGTATAAATTGAAGGAATTAATGTTTGTAGAGATATGATGAATGTAGCAAAGATTATAATTGCGATGGACCATAGTACATTAATCAGCTTGCGGAATCAAGAACTTGGATGTGCAGTTAGAAGCGGAACTGCGACAGGATAGAACTCTAAACTTAACAATGGAACTGTAATAAAATGCAAAACATTAAAGCGCAACTTAATTATAATAATACATTGAAAAGGCAACGGAACCCTGCGTGGAAGAGCAGAACCATGACCGAGTGAACAGTGAAGGCGGTTTATGGTTTTCATCGCACCGCCTATGCGGAGCAAGTGGTAATTCCTTGTTGAGGAGCGATTCCATAGAGTGCTCGACACGCGTCCCTGTACGACTTCACAAAACTGCTTATCACTGCACGCCATTGCGTGTTATAGTTCGACCCAAGATGCCCAGCGATATCGTTGAGCGTCGTTGATCTGGGAAGGGGTCATCGGACGGTCATCATTTGTTGAAGGTCCGTGAAGAATAACACATGTACAACGCGCCATCGCGTGTTATTTCCCGTGCTAGTTGCCCAAGCGATATTCTTCGGATTGGATGATGTGGCACGATGGAACGTGAGCCCTTCAATCGGGTTGATTGTTAGAAATGGGCCCCAGTTTTAAATAATATTGATTAAGCCGTCGATTATGCATGTGGGGCCAAATCCAAAGGTCTATTTTAAAAAGGCCATTTGATAAAAGCGTGGATTATTAATAATTAATTATCAAAGGATGTGAATAATATTTATTTATCAAATTCCACGAATTTGATAAATAAAACTCCAATAAAAGAAAGTAAAACCATCAGCGGCAAATTATTATTACTTAACCTTGGCTATAGTATTATTTGGCAGAGAAAAAGAATACCTTTGGGACATTTCATGCATGGAAGAACGAAGATTGGATTTTCAATTTGGATTGGTTTGAATTTTAATATGAATACCATTGGTAGTTGGATGGTTTTGACTCATGGTTTTACTAAAGGAAAAAAATATATAAGGAGAAGAGAAATAGATTATGAGTGTGCATGCGTAAGGGTTATGAATGAATAAATTTTTCTAAGGAATATCTGCATGGGCGAACTCTGTTCTTAACTGATAAATCTGAATCTACAATGCACCCATGGATATAATGATCTGGCGATGATGAATCTATGGTTTGAACGACAGACGAAATCATGAAGAACATGTGTGAGTGTACTAAATGAATAAATCTGGTGGCATGCAAGGTATGTCGTGTCGAAACTGGTGGATCCAGTGTGAAAATTGATGAAACGTGGTCTGCAGTGGTGCTGAGGGTCGAAGCCTTCAGTGAGGGGGTTGTAGCTCCCTTCCAGTGGTAGCTAGTAAACGAGAACAAGGGGTTGTAGCTCCCTTCTAGGAAAGGCTGGTAAACGAGAGAAGGTTGTAGCCTTCTACAGGTGGGTGCCTGCGTGCTGGTATAAGTCTGCGCCAGCATAAAATTGTAAGAAATTTTCTTTATAATAAATATTGAAGACTAAGATAACAGCAGCGGTGGTTTTCTCCCGAATTGGGTTTCCACCTTAAATCCTGGTGTTCATATGTGTTGCTTATGTTTGATGGTTTGTTATGTTATTTCTGTTCATGCTTACTACTTATCTGATGAATAAATGATGCAATGATCTAAGTAAAGACATAATAAGATCTCTGGACATACAAGTTGGATGCAGTAATGTAACATATGGTTTTAAGAGAAAGAAAACTAAAAAAATTGTCAGTCAGCTCTAAATACTGATTCACTCCCCCTCTCAGTATTTTTCCCAACAATGGAATCAAGCAGAAACAACAAGGATCAATAATGATATATTGTGACAACATATCAACGATTTGATCAAAAGAGAAATCATATTGATACTAGATAGCACTTTATTAGAGAAGTTGTGAGCAATTGAGAAGTTCACTTGAAGCCTTGTTAATCTAGTGATCAATCTACTGATATATTTACAAATCCATTAGCAATAGATGTGTTTGAGTTTCACAAAATAAACTTGAGTTATGTTTTAGTTTAGCTGTCGTAATTAAGGAGGAGTGTTAAAATAGTTAATTATCTCCCGCATCCATATTTATACAATCAGTTAAGTAATCATTGAGTTAGTCGAGTGATGTGATAGATGAATTTAGTAACTGATTTAGAGAGTTAGTTAAGTGACTGATGGTCAAGTTGAGTTATGTGAGTGTGTGCATGTCAAGTTAGGTTCAATACCCCTCACTGGGTTCATTGTATTCATTGTGATCAAGAGAGATTGAAGATTAATAGAAGAGCTGCAGCTCATATGGTTTGTGTGTAAATTTTTTTTTGTTTTTCCTCTCTTCATTTCCAATAGATTGGTATCAAAGATGAGGAAGGATCACAAGATCCGTGGGTGAGAAGAGCTAGAGAAGAAGGCCAAGAGCAGAAGGACGAAAATTTTTTATTTTTATTTTTGCAAAAACGTTGAATGGATAAGGAAGTGCACAATTCATGATGTTTTTGGTGTAAAAAATGTGCAGGTCCACACCTTTTTTATTGAAAAAATGCACAACTTTTGAAAAACTTAAGATTTTGGCAGAATCAGGTTTATTCTGCAGTTTTTGTATTAAGCAACTGTGCAATCGGGGTAAGATTTTTTAAGAAAAGGTTATGAAAGGATATATTATAATAAGTATTTATTAAAATATTTTATTATAAGAGATTTTTTTATATATATGATTAAAAATTAAATAAATTTTTATATAAAATTAAATTTTAGGGCTTTATTGAAAGATATTTTTTTTTAAAGGAGCTTTGTAAAGTTTCCTTCTTTCACTCGGAAATATTATGATGTGTGGGCAATTAAAATGGATACTATGTTAAAAGCGCATGATGTTTGGGGTCATGTCAAGTTTGGGTTTGCAGAACCTTAGGACGATGCAGAAGAATGAGCCCTCAGTAATGTAGAGAGTGAACAATGGAAGAAAGACAAGCAGAAGAATGCACAAGTGTTGCTTCTTATCCAGTAGGCAGTGGACCGAGCAGTGTTCCAGAAGATAATGAGCACGTCTTCAGCAAAGGAAGCATGGGAAAATTTGGCGACCAACTATCAAGGTATGGCCAAAGTCAATATTGATAAATTACATAATACAAGGAGAGATTTTGAAAGTTTGCAGATGAAGGAGATAGAGGACATCGATTCTTTCATGAATCGGGTCATGTTTGTAGTAAATCAGTTAAAAACATATGATGAATATATTAAAGATCGAGCAGTGATTGAGAAGATTCTTATATCTTTGTCTACCAAGTTTGATGTTGTGGTAGCAGCCATTGAAGAAGTTGAGTATTTGGAAAAACCAAAAATTCATGAGTTGATGGGATCACTTCTATCGCATGAGGCAAGGATAGATAGAAATAAGGATTCCACTTTAGAAGCTTCCTTAAAAAGTCAATTTTATATTTCAAGAGGTCGATACATAGGTCGATCGAGAGGCAGAGGACGAGGCAGAAGCTTTGGTGGTCAAAAATATGGCCGAGAAGAGCATGAATATCAAGAGTTATAGATAGAGAAGACACCAAACAGAGTCGCACCAGTAAGGACTCCAAGATTTTCATAGCAGCATGGATCTTCAAATAGATCAACAGACCAGAATTCTCCAAGCAGCCAATCAGGTAATGAATCAAGCAATGGTAAGAGAAATATGAGAAGTTTAAAATATATTTATGATGATTTGGATCTTAGTTCAAATTTTTCATTGCTGGAATTCCAACCTTCTTCATTTGAAGAAGCAATCAGAGCTGAAAATTTGGTGCAAGCCATGGATGAAGAGATGGATTCTATTGAAACGAATGATATATGGGATTTGGTTAATTTACCTGTTACACAGTAATTTGTCACCGTCCCTGCAATCCCCGTCCCGCACATTGGAGGGCTCATTTTGTGACCTGTGAACAGTGACATCGCTTGAAACCACTTTCATGACATCCCTCTGAACAAGAGCTATCATTGCCCTGAAGACATCTCCTTGTGAAAAACCCTGAAAATGGCCCTTTTAGCATTGGCGCGAGCAGGCAGTTTAGTACCCGCGCCAATGGGGGAAATCCTTCAAAGAGGGCGTGCCAATTGGCGCTCTGTCCTAGAGTCACACTCGCGCCAGCCAATTTAATCTGTGTTTTTTTAAAAATAAATTGTGGAAGTTTTCTCCTAACCAATTCCTGGACTGCTATCTATCTTGAGTTGAGAGGTTTGGCTACGGATCTCCATAGAGAGGAAGTGGTTTTCCACCTCTCATGGAAGCTTCCTTGATGATAGGGCCAATCCCATGATTATAGGGATCCCAACTCCCCTTCCTCCATCTATAAAATCTTGCTCATCTCCATTGCAAGCTAGTTCCAGAATCTCCAAGTTCCCAAGAGCTTTCATATCTTTATGCTGCAAGAGCCTTCTTGATTCCCTTAAGGCCTAATCCAAGCAAGGAGACTATTGCCAAGTATTCGGAGAGAGAGGCTTGTCCCATCCCTGACAGGCTTTATCGAGACATGTTGTGCTGATGACCCGCTAAAGGAGAATTTGGCGTCGAAGCTTTGGTTGTATTCTTCTTTTGACTCATTAATGTTAAGCGGCTATTGGTTATGGCTCCACTCTTGTTCTTGATCATGTTCATGAGTTATGTCCTCTTCGACTGACATATAGTTGTATATACTGGATTTTATGCTTGCGTTTGTGTTGTTTCTTGCATGTGCAGGTGTCCGACCACGGAGATCGTGGGGATTGTGATCTTCCAAGGCAAAGGAACGGGAGCACCACCTATTCTACAAACAACAGCGTTGGATTCTAGGTAAGCCTTCCTCGTAAGCCGGTTTATTTACAATTAGGAACCTGCACTGTAGCGTGTTTAATTGTTGCTAGACCCGATCTGGGCTAGTAGGGATCGCATCTGTCCGCAGAGGGGTTTTACCTCCTCAACAAGTTGGCGACTCTGCTGGGAACTCAGCTTGTTGTTTGATTTGTAAACTATAGACGGAGCCTGAAGTTGGCTAGATAACCTTCGAAACGCTTTTGCTCTGCAATTGCGAAGTAGATCAAAGCCGCTTCAGTCAATCTCTGGTTTAGTTTATGAACTGAACACTTGGAGTACTATCTTGTCTTTTCGGTTGTTTCTTGATTCTCCTTGCTTGATTGGCTCTTTTGGCTGGCTCTTTTTTAAGTGTTTGGCTTTTGGTTCAGCCCTAGAGGATTAGATCTGACCTCTACTTTTCTGAATTTTCACCTTTTCATAGTTTGCTTGATTGGCGTGAGTTTAGCCCTGACAGTCGCACCAGTTGGCGCAGTTTTCCAGTTCATCACTCGCGCCATTCCCTGTCTGGTGCGGATTACAGCTAGACAGTCGCGCAATTTCCTGTAGGTGCTAGGGTTTACCGTTGTTTGGAAGCTTCTTTTGGTCAGTACTTTGCTTCTGGGTTTGTTTTGGATTCTACTTGAAGTGGTGAGTCTGGTCTTGGTTGGGAGAAATTCTTTGTTTTTTCATTTTCAGGCGTTGGCGCTTGTTGTCAGTTAGCAACCCGCGTCAATTGGCCATTGGCGCTAGTTTTCAGTGTGCAAGTCGCGCCGGTTGGCGCTAGTTGTCAATGTACAAGTCGAGCCAATTTCAGGATGTATGAAAATTGAGACTTTTTCCCTAAATCCTTCACCAGTGTGTCTTTCCCTTCCAGTCTTTTCCCTATATGAGCATAGATTACGTTGCTCATTTTTTGGAGTGTCTTCTTTCCATGATTGTTTGATGTAAAAGGGAATGAATGCCTTGTTTTGATCTCTTTATTTGGAAGTCGTCTTTGTGTTTGACCTCATATGTCTTGTCGCCTTTTGAGGGATTTCGTTACAAAGTGTTTGAAAGAACGATTGCATTCTTAGTGTTTGTTTACATCTCTTTTGCATTCATCATTCATTAAGAATATTTGCGTTTATTTAGTTTTCGTCTCAAAGTTTGCTTTTGTTAAAATGCATTAGATCACATTGCATTGAAAAGTATTTTTTGAGATTTATCATTGAACATAGATCACATTGTTTAATGACTGAAAACTAAAATTCGCTTTGATTGCATTCTCTTTCATTGAAAGCATGCATTAAGTAGATTCTCATTTCATCGAAAAATGCATTGAGTGCATTCTTATAATTTGAAAAGAATAGGAAATTGTGCATAGATTACAATTGCATATTTTTTGAAAAGAGGATTTTGCATAGATTACATTGCATTATTCGCATCGTTGAATGTTTGAAATTACTTTCGGATAGTGAAAGTCATCTAGTTTGGAAAAGTTTCGTTTTCAGTGTTGTTGTTTGTTGCATCATTGTTTAAAGCTCTTCCCTTAACTAGATAGCATTCATCAAATTGAAAGTTCTCTTTTCTCATATAGTGTGCACTTAGGAGATTTTGAGACATTACATTCGCTAGGGCCTGAAAACCGAAACATAATTGAAGATCAACATTAAAATTTACTCAATTTACCTAAGGAAGCATTGGAACATTAACGAAACACATTTAGAGGTCTAGGCTAGAGACGTGTTCCGGCGTCTTAAAACCTAAAATTTACTCAATTTACCTAAGGAAGCATTGGAACATTAACGAAACACATTTAGAGGTCTAGGCTAGAGACGTGTTCCGGCGTCTTAAAACCTAGTAGTTGTCGTTCGCCTCTTGGCTTTAGACAGCACTAGTACGGACTTGTGCTCCCCGTACCATCACGTATATAAAGGGAGACCCCACTAGGTTTCAATCCTTTATCCATAGGAAGCCAAGTCTGCCGCCCTATACCCGTGATACACCGGACACAGCATTCGGGGAGATTGCCTGCACGTACTTTAAGTCCTTGGTTGATTTCTCTTTCATTTTGAAACCAAGGTGTATATTGCAGTTCACGGTTATTTGGTACACCCTTTGCCTAGCATTCCTGAGCAGTCATTTTGATCTTTTATGACTCTTTAAATTTGAAAAGGTCATCAAGCGCTTGTCCTTTCACGCTTGTTTCCAATCTGAAAGTGATAGAGTCACCTTTTTCCTGTTTCTCGACTCTTAAAAGATGAAACGGTAGAGTTTTTGTTTCAATGTTTTAAAAATTAACTGCCCACGAAATATTCCTGGTTAGAGTTAGTTTCCTTAGGGTGTTGTTTTGAAGATCATTTCTGATGGCAACTTTTCCAGAGTTCACCAACCAAGGAATCCCCTCTGATGGGAATCCGGGTCCTTTTCGTCCTTTTGGAAATGTTGGTGCTCCTTATATGGCAACGTTGTCCCTTCCTGGGTTAACTGTTGGGTTGCATGTTTGGTTGTTCTCAACCTCTGTGGTCCCGAATGTCTCTGCCACTGTTAAATTAGTTCCTCCGCCTGAAAAACATCATGTTGATTCCAAGGTGGACCTCTCCCTTTCTTCGCCTGTTTCTGCGTCCTCCTCATCTACTTCACCCGGTGAAAGTTTGGATTCGAGTAACCAGGTGGCTAAGAAGAAGAAGAAGAAGACAAAGAAGAAGAAGTCTGATAAAGGAGAGGCTAGCTCTACGGCTATTGAACCTAAGAAGTCTCCTCTTGATAAACCTTCCAACCCTATGCAAAAAGTCAAGTTCCCTTGCATGTTGTGCACGGGAGACCATCTTCTTCGAGACTACCTTGGCATTCCCAAGGTGCTCGAAGAATGGTCCAGCGGTCATCCGCTGTTGCCTTTGGCTTCCGGGAGTCACGTTGGGGGCACGTCTTCAACTGGTGTTGGTAAGGCTCCTAAGAAGCAGGGTAAGATCATTAATCCCTGTAATTTGTGTGAAGGGCACCATGCCATTCACCTTTGTCCTTACATGGGTGAAGCTAAGCAAGTGTTGGACAACTCGGCTGTTTCCACACCATGCCTCCCAGCTGGTTATAAACAACTCTCTTTGAGTCTTCCACTAGCTGATTCTACAATTGGTCAAGAGTCATCTTTGGTCCATCCCACTCCCTCAGAAATTCGAATTCAGGAATCAATCCCTAACCAACCATTGGTTGTGGGATCGGTTGAACTAGCCCCACCTCCGGTGCACTAGGTCTTTTCTGTCGAGAGTGGATCTCACACCCCCCATGTTCTTTTGTTTTCTTCAGATTCTTCGGACTTGGAGAGAGATTCTCCTGTCCCTACACCTCAAGAAGCAGCTCCTCCACCTCCCGTCATGGAGGTTCGGGAGGATACTCCTCCCGCCTTCGAGATGGAGGTCATGGAGGAGGCTCCTGCTTCCGTAACATCAGGGGAAGACCTTCTCTGTTCGATGGTAGCCCCTCCGAGTAGTTTGGTCGCTTCCTTTGATTGGAGTCGATTCGCAGGATTTCGCCTTCCGTCTTATGTGCCTTTCGAGATCATAATACAGGCTCTTGGTCTGGTTGTACCCAGCACCATTATAGACGAAGGCGCCTCTGTTAGTATTCTATCCTCAAATACCTGGCAAGCTTTTAGTTCGCCGCTGCTTGCGCCCGTTACGCAGAATCTGTTGACTTTTAACAGAAGGACGAGTCAACCATTGGGGATCCTTCCAAGGTTACCTATTACTTTGGGAGGTAAAACCGTCCATAAGGACGTGATGGTCATTCCAGGCCCCTTGGATTTCAATCTGCTCCTGGGGCGCGATTACACCTATGCCATGGGAGCGCTCGTCTCCTCCCTTTTTCGTGTGGTCTGTTTTCCGCATGAAGGACGGATTATGACCATTGATCAGCTTTCGTTCTTTGGTCCTGATGTGGCAGATGGCCCGCCATCATCCCTTCCCGGTTTGTATCCACCCATTGTATCCGCCCCACCGTAGGTCAACTATGTGGCTACCTACCCCGTGCCTGTACTCAGTGATGACGTTGTCATGCATCAGGTGCTGGGGGCATTGGGTCCTGATTTCCAAGATGTTGTTCTCCCACCTGGTGCAGGACTCTTGGAAGCCATGACTTCTCGTTCATCATGACGAGTAGTCTGTCGGAGCATGGTTCTTTTCCTGTGTCAAGCTCCTTAAAAAATGAAACCAGGTCGTCGGAGCATGGTTCGTTTCCTTGCGTCAAGCTCCTTAAAAAATGAAATCAAGTCTGTCGGAGCAGAGTTCCTTTTCTTGTGTCAAGCTCCCTAAAAAATGAAACAAGGTTTTCGGAGCAGAGTTCCTTGTCTTGTGCCAAGCTCCTTAAACCATGAAACAAGGTGTCCTGATGATAGTTCTTTTAATGTGTCAACCTCGTTAAAATAATGAAACACGTTCCTGTTCAATTCGAGTCTTTGGTCAGTTCTCGTAAAATCCCAGTCAAGTCTATCTCTTGATCTCGTAACTTGAACCTTCACTCCATCTGCCTTTCATATGGATTGAAGCTTGGGGGGCATGTACCTCGAATTGAGTCACCATGCTGGGGGCATGCTTACTTTTTCAAGCATAGTTTGTTTCCGTTTCAGACTTGTGTAGAAATGAAACCAGTTTTCAAGCATAGTTTATCTTTGTTTCAAGCTTGTGTAAAAATGAAACCAACTTCAAGCATAGTTTATCTTTGTTTCAAGCTTGTGTAAAAATGAAACCATGCCCATTTTACCTCTTGTGATTGCCATTTTATCAGCCTATTTTTTCCAGATGAACCTTGGTTTTTTCACTCTTTGTCACTATCTGCTTGGCCGATCATATGCCTTCACTTGGTTGTTTTAACCGTTCCTGAGGAACCGCTGCGATGAGTGGTCTTGTTAGCCAACCTCTTGACCTTTATCTTGTTCTGAGTAGTTCCACCATTACTGGAACCAGTTGCTACCCTTTATAGCACTCGTTCCTCCAGGAGGAGTCAACTTTCAGCTCTTTTCTGACTCTCTAAACATGAAAAGATTTCCGAGGCCCTTGTCGTTTCGATCTCGTTAAAGTGGCCACGAAACGACATCTACCCAATATACGTTTACCCCTTTTTCGGGCTGGGATAGATTATTTACGAAAAAGGAATACCCTAGCCTATTGCGACTAGGAGGTTTTCTCAGATATTGTTTTCTACCTTTTCGGGTCTGAGGAACTATTTACGAAAAGGGACAATTGGAGTCTACTTTCCCGCTGTCTTTTCAGACTCTCTAAACGTGAAAAGATGCCGATTTCTTCCTTTGTCAGACTCATTAAACCCTGATGACACTGGATTCAGTCGTGATGACGTTATTCGAGTTTCCCCTTCCTAGGGCTCGTTAAATGTACTAGGATGGATTCGTCCGAAGGACGGACTTATATGACAAGCATATGGTATCCTCTTCAAGCTTGTGTAAAAATAAAGAGGTACTCACCGAAATGGTGGGGAAAATGGAACCAGCATCATTGTCGTGTCGGCAGTATGTCTCTCTTGAACATGGCACTGGTCTGCATTCGTGTCGGGTTGGGGACAATCTCATCTCGTTTTCTGCTTGCCTTCGTGGGTTTGGGTAATCCCTTTTGACCTCTCATCTGCTCTTTGCCTCGTCATCATGACCTCTAATCTTTTGATGTCAAATACTGCCAAATCCACTGTCGTGCTGCCAATATGTTCAAGAGAAGTTGACCTCTGCAAAATATCAACCTCCCTCTGATTCTCATTTGATCCTGATTCACAAAAAAATCATGTTCCTCTATCTTGTGTCGATGATGTGGGAAACACTATGGCCCACCTTCGATCAAGGTCACTTCCTGTCGACTTCAGCCCATTATCTGGGAAGTTGATCTAGAGACTCCCTTATGGTACCTTGGAGCCTGCATGCCTCAATGGCAGGTTCGTCGCATTCGACGTGAGGTTTTCATCATTGGCCTCCGATCGAGTGATTCTACGGGTGTTCGACGCCAACTCATTGATTCACATGCCGTAGATTGTACCTGTAGTACCTTGAGGGCCATCTTCGTGATTGGTGGATCCTCTCACATCTGTTAACAACTTTCATCATTGGCTGGTAATCAGATGATGTTCTTGCATTTTCGACTTCAGCTCACATATTTGCATGCTTGAACTTGTACTTTGTTCGGGTCGAGATGGAGCACAAGACCCTGGGTTTTGTCTGTTGGAATTCAAGCTGCGATTTTGTGGATGATTATTTACATGACTCACTGATTGGATGACTGCGACCATACCTGAGTCTATTTATCGATCCTCTCTGGATGACTGCATCCATGCCTTGGATCTAGATTTTTGTATGCTCTGTTATGGATGGCTGTGCCCATACCACGCATATATATATCATGTATCTGAGACATCATTTGTACTTCGCTCCACAGGTTTTCCGATGGCAGTGTTTTTAGTTGGACACGTTCTCGTAAAGCATTTCACCCCTCTCTCTCTCTCTCTCGGGCCTCATGCTTTAGGGGGCATCTGTTACACAGTAATTTGTCACCGTCCCTACAATCCCCATCCCGCACATTGGAGGGCTCATTTTTTGACCTATGAGCAGTGACATGGCTTGAAACCACTTTCATGACATCCCTCTGAATAAGAGCTATCATTGCCCTGAAGACATATCCTTGTGAAAAACCCTGAAAATGGCCCTTTTAGCATTGGCGCGAGCAGGCAGTTTAGTACCCGCGCCAATGGGGGAAATCCTTCAAAGAGGGCATGCCAATTGGCACTCTGTCCCAGAGTTGCACTCGCGCCAACCAATTTAAGCTGTGGTTTTAAAAAAATAAATGGTGGAAGTTTCATCCTAACCAATTCCTGGACTGCTATCTATCTTGAGTTGGGAGGTTTGGCTACGGATCTCCATAGAGAGGAAGTGGTTTTCCACCTCTCATGGAAGCTTCTTTGATGATAGGGCAAATCCCATGATTATAGGGATCCCAACTCCCCTTCCTCTATCTATAAAAGCTTGCTCATCTCCATTGCAAGCTAGTTCCAGAATCTCCAAGTTCCCAAGAGCTTTCATATCTTTATGCTGCAAGAGCCTTCTTGATTCCCTTAAGGCCTAATCCAAGCAAGGAGACTATTGCCAAGTATCCGGAGAGAGAGGCTTGTCCCATCCCTGATAGGCTTTATCGAGACATGTTGTGCTGACGACCCGCTAAAGGATAATTCGGCGTCGAAGCTTTGGTTGTATTCTTCTTTTGACTCATTAATGTTAAGCGACTATTGGTTATGGTTTCACTCTTGTTATTGATCATGTTCATGAGTTATGTCCTCTTCGACTGACATATAGTTGTATATACTGGATTTTATGCTTGCGTTTGTGTTGTTTCTTGCATGTGCAGGTGTCCAACCATGGAGATCGTGGGGATTGTGATCTGCCAGGGCAAAGGAACGAGAGCACCACCTCTTCTACAAACAACAGCGTTGGATTCCAGGTAAGCCTTCCTCGCAAGTCAGTTTATTTACAATTAGGAACCTGCACTGTAGCATGTTTGATTGTTGCTAGACCCGATCTGGGCTAGTAGGGATCACCTCTATTCGCAGAGGGGATTTACCTCCTCAACATTACCAAATGATAAAAACCTCATTGGTGTGAAGTGGGTGTACAAGAGAAAGTTGAATGAGAAAGGTGAGATTGACAGATTTAAAGCAAGACTTTTAGCAAAAGGATTCTCACAGCAAATGACATAGACCAACATAGACTAGCAGGCATGATTGAGTTGTCATGATTTATGTTTTAGTTTAGCGGTCGTAATTAAGGGGGAGTGTTAAAATAGTTAATTATCTCCCGCATGCAGAGTTAGACAATCAATTAAGCAAGCGTTGAGTTAGTCGAGTGATGTGATAGATGAATTTGGTAAGTGAGTTAGAGAGTCATTTAAGTGCATGATGGTCAATTTGAGTTATGTGAGTGTATGCATGTCAAGTTAGGTTAAATACCCTTCACTGGGTTCATTGTATTCATTGTGATCAAGAGAGATTGAAGATTAATAGAAGAGAAACATCTCATATGGTTTATGTGTAATTTTTTTTGTGTTTTTCCTCTCTGCCTTTCCAACAGAATTGTATCAGAGCTGAGGAAGGATCACAAGGTCCGTGGGCGAGCAGAGCCAAAGAAGAAGGCCAAGAGCGGAAGGCCGACAATTTCTTTTTTAATTTTTGCAAAAGCATTGAACTGATAAGGAAGCGCATAGGTCTGCACGTTTTTAGTGCACCAAATGTGTAGGTCCACACCTTTTTTATTGAAAAACAACGTAACTTTCGAAAAACTTAATATTTTGATAGAATCAGGTTTATTCCACAATTTTTGTATTAGGCGACTACGCAATCGAGGTAATATTTTTTAAGAAACCCGACACCGTGTTGTTTAAATGTCAAAAGGTTTGATATTGATACATGACCCACCATATTTCTATCAACTTTTTAGAAGAGGATTCATATTTTTTCACATGGTACGATCTTCGACTTAAGTGAGGATTTTTTCAAAAGTCACGTGATGAGATCTTTTTGAGTTGAGTGAAGACTTTTTAAATAAAGGGTATGAAAGGATATATTATAATAAGTATATATATATATATATAATTAAAAAAAAAATATTATACAAAATTAAATTTTAGGGCTTTATTGAAAGAGATTATTTTTTAAAGGAGCTTTGTAAAGTTTCTATAAGAGAAAATTAGGGTTTTATCAAAGAAGATTTTTTTTGAAGCAAGATGGACACATCAAGTTTTCAACCACAACTTCCTTCTTTCACTGGGAAAGATTGTGATGTTTGGGATATTAAAATGGAGACAATGTTAAAAGTGCATGATGTTTGGGATTATGTCAAGTTTGGGTTTGCAAAACCTCAGAAGGATGCAAAAGAATGAGCCCTCAATAACGTAGACAGGGACCAATGGAAGAAATACAAGCGGAAGAATGCACAACCCTTGGTTCTTATCCCACATGGAGTGGACCAAGAAGTGTTATAGAAGATAATGATCACGTCTTCAGCAAAGGAAGCATGGGAAACTTTGGCGACCAACTATCAAGGAATGGCCAAAGTTAGTATTGTTAAATTGAAGAATACTAGGAGAGATTTTGAAAGTCTGCAGATGAATGAGAAAGCGGACATCGATTCTTTCATGAATCGGATAATGTCTATGGTAAATCAGTTAAAAATCTATGGTGAAGCTATTAAAGATTGAACAGTTATTGAGAAGGTTCTTAGATCTTTGTCTACCAAGTTTGATGTTGTGGTAGTAGCCATTGAAGAAGCCAAGGATTTGGAAAAACTGAAAATTCATGAGTTGATGGGATCACTTCTATCACGTGAGGCAAGGATAGACAGAAATAAGGATTCCACTTTAGAAACTGCCTTCAAAAGTCAAGTTTATATTTCAGGAGGTCTAGGCAGAGGTCGATCGAGAGGAAAAGGACGAGGTAGAAGCTATGGTGGTCACAAAGATGGCCGAGAAGACAATGAATATCAAAGTGGAAGCAACAATAGCAGAAGCCTCAACAATAATCAAAGGTTTGACAAATCAAAGGTTAAATTTTATTATTGCAATAAATTTATTAATTATGCTCGTGATTGTAGGAAGAAGATAGTTGATCAAGGAAATCAGAGAGCTAATATTAGTACAGAGAATACTAACTCCATATTCCTAGCATGCAACAAGAATTTGGTAGGCAACAAGAATTTGGTTGCATATTTGGATGAATCTGTGAAGACAGAGGTAAACTTGGGGACTGACAAGACTGTGGATGTAGATGGAAAAGGAGTGGTCGACATTATGACCAAGCAAAGCAAGGATGCCAAAGAAAATATTAGAGGTATATTATGTCCTTGGACTAAAAAATAATCTGATAAATGTTGGTCAATTGACACAGAAAGGATACAGAGTTATCTTTTAGGGGAAAGAGTCTGCTATTTATGACAAACCCCCAAGAAAAAAGCTGATAGCAAAGGTGCCGATGACGAGGAACAGAATGTTTCCTCTAATTATGAACTACAACGATCATGTTAGTTCTTTTACAGTTGCATGTTCTAATGATTACTGGTTATGGCACTTTCGGTTTAGACACTTGCATTTTTCTAGTTTAAGATTATTGTAGCAGAAACAGATGGTCAGAGGATTACCTCCTATCAAATAATCTGCTAGCACTTATGAGTGTTGCATCTTGGGAATGCAACACCATAAAATTTTTATGAAAGGAGTTTCATACAGAGCAAAGAAACCACTTGTGTTGGTGCATACAAACTTGTGTGGGCCTATGAGGACACAGTCGATTGGTGGAAGTTGTTACTTCCTCACTTTTATTGACGACTATAGCAGAAATACTTGGGTTTAATTCTTGAAGCAGAAGTTTGAAACCTTTGCAAATTTCAAAGAGTTCAAAGCCTTAGTAGAGAACCAAATTGATCGACAGATCAAGGTATTGAGATCAGATCGTGGTGGAGAATATGATTCGAAAGAATTCCATGAGTACTGCAAACAACATGGAATCAGAAGACAATTTACAACTAGATACACACTGCAACAGAATGGTGTATCAGACAGAAAAAAATAAAAAAATCATAAACATGACAAGGAGCATGTTGAAAGCAAGACAATTATCTAATAAGTATTAGGCAGAAGCAATTCCATGTGTTGTTTATGTGATAAACATATCTCATACAAAGAGTGTGATGAACAAAGTTCCTGAAGAAGCATGCTCAGGTTTGTCATGCAATGTGTTTCATTTCAGATTTTTTGGATGTGTAGCCTATGCACATGTGCCTAAGTAGATAAGAGGAAAATTAGATGATCAAAGTGAAAAATGTATATTTACTGGTTATAGTGAGCAGTCAAAAGCTTACAAATTATATAACCCTGTCACCAAGAAGACAATAATTAGCAGAGATGTTGTGTTCAAAGAATAAGAGTCATGGAATGGGACTGTAGACAAACCAACCAATGCACAAGTACCATTGATGGAAGAGGATGATGTAGCAGAAAAGGAACAGCAATAATCGATAGAGAAGACACCAAACAGAGTCACAGCAGAAACGACTCCAATATTTTCAGAGCAACATGGATCTTCAAACAGATCAATAAACCATAATTCTCTAAGCAGCCAATCAGGTAATGACTCAAGAAATGGTAAGAGAAATATGATAAGTTTGAAAGACATTTATTATTATTTGGATGTTAGTTCAAATTTTGCATTGTTGGCATTCCAACCTTCTTCGTTTAAAGAGGCAATCAGAGATGAAAACTGGGTGAAATCCATGGATGAAGAGATGGATTCTATTTAAAAGAATGATACATGGGATTTGGTTAATTTACCAAATGATAAAAACCTCATTGGTGTGAAGTGGGTGTACAAGAAAAAATTTGAATAAGAAAGGTGAGATTGATAGATTTAAATCAAGAATTGTAGCAAAAGGATTCTCGCATTAACTGGGAACAGACTTTCGGGAAAAAATTTCTCTGGTAACCAAATTGGATACTGTAAGAGAATTTCTAGCGATAGCAGCTCAGAACAAGTGGAAAATATATCAGATGGACGACAAATCAGCCTTCTTGAATGGAATTCTAGAAAGATAAATTTATGTGCAGCAGCCTCTAGGATATGAAGTTGAAGGTAAAGAAGATAAAGTTTACAGGTTGAAGAAAGTGTTCTATGGACTGAAGCAAGCACCTAGACCATGGTATAACAGAATCAAAAGTTACATGATTAATAATGGATTTTATAGAAGCAGCATTGAGCCTACCTTGTACACAAAGGTAAATGAGCATGGACATATTTTTATTGTTTGCTTATATGTTGATGATATGATTTTCACAGGTGATCCTGAGTTAGATGAATTTAAAGCAACCATCATGAAATAATTTGATATGATAGATTTTGGTCTCATGAAATATTTTCTTGGCATTGAATTTGAGAAATCTAAAAAGGATATTTTTATTTGTCCAAATAAATATGCCAAAGATTTGTTGAAAATATTCAGGATGGATAAATGCAAACCCGTACTTACACCAGTTGCAACATGTACAAAGTTAATTAAGGATGATGAAGGATCAAATGTAAATCCAACTCTATTCAAAAGATTAGTTGGCACCCTCATGTATCTCACAGCTACAAGACTAGATATTATGCAAGGAGTGAGTTTGATTTCCAGATTTATGGAGACTCCAAAAGACACGCATTGGAGTGTTGGAAAAATAATTCTGAGATACATAGTAGGAACTAGAGATTACAGAATATTGTATGCAAGTACAGAAAATAAATATTTGATTGGATACACAGATAGTGAATTTGCAGGAAGTTTGGATGATCGGAAGAGCGCATCCAATTATGTGTTTCATATTGGCTCAGGTGTGATAGAATGGGCATCTAAGAAGCAACCCATTGTGACACTATCATCAGCAGAAGGAGAATATGTAGCAGCAACTGCAGCAGCATGTAAAGCAGTATGGTTAAGAAGAGTATTGGATGGACTCAAGCAGAAACAACAAGGATCAACAACGATATATTGTGACAACACATCAACAATTTCACTATCCAAGAATAGTGTGTTTCATCAAAAGAGCAAGCATATTGAAACTATATATAACTTTATTAGAGAACTTGTGAGCAATGGAGAAGTTCACTTGAAGCCTTGTAAATCTAGTGATAAATTGGCTGAAATATTTACAAAGCCATTAGAAATAGATGTGTTTGAGTTTCACAAAAGAAACTTGGGTGTTGTAAGCCTAGCTAAGACATAGACCAGCAAGCATGTTTGAGTTGTCATGAGTTATGTTTTAGTTTTGCGGTCGTAATTAAGGGGGAGTGTTAAAATAGTTATCTCCCGCATGAAAATTTAGACAACTAGTTAAGTAAGCATTGAGTTAGTCGAGTGATGTGATAGATTAATTTGGTAAGTGAGTTAGAGAGTCAGTTAAGTGAGTGATGTTCAAGTTGAGTTATGTGAGTGTGTGCATGTCAAGTTAGGTTAAATACCCTTCACTGCGTTCATTGTATTCATTGTGATCAAGAGAGATTGAAGGTTAATAGACGAGCAGCAGTTCATATGGTTTGTGTGTAAATTGTTTTGTGTTTTTCTTCTCTACCTTTCCAATAGATTGGTATCATAGTTGAGGAAGGATCACAAGATCCGTGGGCGAGCAAAGCTAGAGAAGAAGGCCAAGTGCAGAAGGCCAGAATTTTTTTTTATAATTTTTGCAAAAACGTTGAAAGGATAAGGAATTGTGCAAGTCCGCACGTTTTTGGTATAGAAAATGGGCAGATCCACACCCTTTTTATTGAAAAATTGCGCAACTTTAAAAAAACTTAATATTTTGGGCAGAATCAGGTTTATTCCGCAGTTTTTATATTAAGCGACTGCGCAATCGGGGTAAGATTTTTTAATAAACCTGACATTGTGTTGTTTAAAAGTCAAAAGGTTTGATATTGATATGTAACCCACCATATTTGTATCAAATTTTTAGAAGAGGCTTCATATTTTGTCACATGGTACGATCTTTGACTTAAGTGAATATTTTTTCAAAAGTCACATGGTAAGATCTTTTTAAGTTGAGTGAATATTTTTTGAAAAAAGGTTATGAAAGGATATATTATAATAAGTCTTTATTAAAATATTTTATTATAAGATATTATATATATATATAGTTTAAAAATAAAAATAAAAAAATATTATATAGAATTTAATTTTAGGGCTTTATTGAAAGAGATTTTTTTGAAAGGAGCTTTGTAAATTTTTTATAATAGAAAATTAGGGTTTTATCAAAGAAGATTTTTTTTGAACCATGATGGCCACATCAAGTTTTCAACCACAACTTCCTTCTTTCACTCGGAAATATTATGATGTGTGGGCTATTAAAATGGAGACTATGTTAAAAACACATGATGTTTGGGATCATATCAAGTTTGGGTTTGAAAAACCTTAGAACAACACATAAGAATGAGCCCTCAGTAATGCATACAAGGAACAATGGAAGAAATACAAGCGGAAGAATTCACAAGCATTGCTTCTTATCCAGCAGGGAGTGGACCGAGCAGTGTTCCAGAAGATAATGATCACATCTTTATCAAAGGAAGCATGGGAAACTTTGGCGACCAGATATCAAGGTATGGCCAAAGTCAATATTGTTAAATTGCATAATAATAGAAAAGATTTTGAAATTCTGCAGATGAAGGAGACAGGGTACATCGATTCTTTGATGAATCAGGTCATTTCTGTGGCAAACCAGTTACAAATATATGGTGAAGATATTAAAGATTGAACAGTGATTGAGAAGGTTCTTATATATTTGTCTACCAAGTTTGATGTTGTGGTAGAAGCCATTGAAGAAGCCAAGGATTTGGAAATACTGAAAATTGATGAGTTGATGGGATCACTTCTATCGCATGAGCCAAGGATAGACATAAATAAGGATTCCACTTTAGAAACTCCCTTAAAAGTCAAGTTTATATTTCAATAGGTTGAGGCAGAGGTCGACCGAGAGGCAGAGGAGGAGGCGGAAGCTATGGTAGTCACAGAGGGTTGAGAAGAGCATGAATATCAATGTGGAAGCAGCAATAGCAGAAGCTTCAACAATAATCGAAGGTTAAATGTTATTATTTCAATAAATTTGGTCATTATTCTCTTGATTTCAGGAAGAAGATAATTGATCAAGGAAATCAGAGAGCTAATGTTAGTACAGAGAATACTAACGCCATGTTCCTAGCATGCAACAACATGCATGAACCATATGATAAGGTCTGGCTATTGGACAGTGGTTGCAGTAACCACATGGTAGACAACAAGAATTTGGTTGTAAATTTGGATGAATATGTGAAGACAAAGGTAAATTTGGGGACTGACAAGACTTTGGATGTAGATGGCAAAGGAGTGGTCAACATTATGACCAAGTAGAGGGAGCCAAAGACAATATCAGAGGCATATTATGTCCCTCAACTCAAACATAATATGATAAGTGTTGGTAAATTGACACAGAAACGATACAAAGTTATCTTTCAGGGGCAAGAGTGCGTTATTTATGACAAACCCCTAAGCAAGCAGCTGATAGCAAAGGTGTCGATGATGAGGAACAGACTCTTTCCTCTAATTATGAACTACAACGATCATGTTAGTTCTTTTACAGTTGCATGTTCTAATTATTACTGGTTATGGCACTTTCGGTTTGGACAATTGCATTTTTCATGTTTAATATTGTTGGACAGAAACATATGGTCAGAGGATTACCTCTCATCAAATAAGCTTCTAGCACTTGTGAGTGTTGCATCTTGGGAAAGAAACATCGTGAAATTTTTCCGAAAGGAGTTTCATAAAAAGCAAATAAACAACTTGAGTTGGTGCATACAAGACTTGTGTGAACCTATGAGGACACAGTCGATTGGTGGAAGTTGTTACTTCCTCACTTTTATTGACGACTATAGCAGAAAGACTTGGGTTTACTTCTTGAAGCATAAGTATGAAACCTTTGCAAAGTTTAAAGAGTTCAAAGCCTTAGCAGAGAAACAAAGTGTTCGGAAGATCAAGGTATTGACATCATATCGTGGTGGAGAATATTGTTCGAAAGCATTCCATGAGTACTGCAAACAACATGGAATCAGAAGAAAATTCACAACTAGATACACACCGCAGCAGAATGGTGTAGCAGAGAGAAAAATAGAACAATCATAAACATGACAAGGATCATGTTGAAATCAACACACTTGTCTAATGAGTATTGGGAAGAAGCAATTGCATGTGTTTTTTATGTGATAAATAGATCTCCTACAAACAGTGTGACGAACAGAGTTCCTGAAGAAGCATGGTTAGGTATGTCATGCAGTGTATCTCATTTCAGATTTTTTGGATGTGTAGCCTATGCACATGTTCCTAAGCAGATAAGAGGAAAAATAGATGATCAAAGTTAAAAATGCATATTTACTGGTTATAGTGAGCAGTCAAAAGCTTACAAATTGTATAAACCTGCCACCAAAAAGACAATAATTAGCAGAGATGTTGTGTTCAAAGAACAAATTGTATAAACCTGCCACCAAAAAGACAATAATTAGCAGAGATGTTGTGTTCAAAGAACAAGAGTCATGGAATGGGATTGTAGACAAACTAACCAATGCACAAGCACCATTGATGGAAGAGGATGATGTAGCAGAAAAGGAGTAGCAAGAATCGATAGAGAAGACACCAAACATAGTCACACCATCAAGGACTCCAAGATTTTCATAGCAACATGGATCTTCAAATAGATCAACAGACCAAAATTCTCCAAGAAGCCAATCAGGCAATGACTTAAGCAATTGTAAGAGAAAGATGAGAAGTTTAAAATTTATTTATGATGAATTGGATGTTAGTTCAAATTTTTTATTTTTGGCATTGTAGCCTTCTTCATTTGAAGAAGTAATCAAAGATGGAAATTGGGTGCAAGCCATGGATGAAGAGATGAATTCTATTGTAAATAATGATACATGGGATTTGGTTAATTTACCAAATGATAAAAACCTCTTTGGTGTGAAGTGGGTGTACAAGGCAAAGTTGAATGAGAAAGGTGAGATTGATAGATTTAAAGCAATACTTGTAGCAAATGGATTCTTGCAGCAACCAGGAATAGAATTTGGGGAAAAATTTTCTCTGGTAGCCAGATTTGATACTATAAGAGTAGTTCTACCGACAACAGATCAGAACAAGTGGAAAGTATATCATATGGATAAAAAATCAGCCTTCTTGAATGGAATTATAGAAGAAGAAATTTATGTGCAACAACCTCTAGGATTTGAAGTTGAAGGGAAAGAAGATAAATTTTACAGGTTGAAGAAAGTGCTCCATGGACTGAAGTAAGCACCTAGAGCATGGTATAGAAAAATCGACAGTTACATGATTAAGAATGGATTTTTCAGAAGCAGCATTGAGCTTACCTTGTACACAAAGGTAAATCAGAATGGGCATATTTTTATTGTTTGCTTATATGCTGATGATATGATTTTTACAGGTGATCTTGAGTTAGATGAATTTAATGTAGCCATGATGAAAGAATTTGAGATGATAAATATTGGTCTCATGAAATATTTTCTTGGCATTGAAGTCGAGCAATCTGAAAAGGGATTTTTTATTTGACCAAATAAATATGCCAGAGATTTTCTAAAAAGATTCAAGATGGATAATTGCAAACCTGTACCTACACCAGTTGCAATAGGTACAAAGCTAATTAAGGATGATGAACAATCATATGTCAGTCCAACTCTATTCAAAAGATTGGTTGGCAACCTCATGTATCTCACAACTACAAGACTATATATTATGCAAGGAGTGAGTTTGATTTCTAGATTTATGGAGACTCCAAAAGACACACATTGGAGCGTTGGAAAAATAATTCTGAGATACATAGCAGGAACTAGAGATTATGGAATAATGTATGCAAGTACAGAAAATAAAGATTTGATTGGATACATAGATAGTGATTTTGCAGGAAATTTGGATGATCGGAAGAGAACATTCAGTTATGCGTTTCATCTTGGTTCTGGTGTGATAGAATGGGCATATAATAAGAAACCCATTGGGACACTATCATCAGCAGAAGCATAATATGCAGCAGCAACTTCAGCAGCATGTCAAGAAGTATGTTTAAGAAGAGTATTGGATGGACTCAAGAAGAAAAAACAAGGATCAGTAGCAATATACTATGACAACACATCAGTGATTGCACTATCCAAGAATAGTGTGTTATCAAAAGAGAAAGAATATTGATACTAGATATCACTTTATTAGAGAATTTGTGAGAAATGGAGAAGTTCACTTGAAGCCTTGTAAATCTAGTGATCAATTGGCTAATATATTTACAAAACCATTAGCTATAGATGTGTTTGATTTTCACAAAAGAAACTTGGGTGTTGTAAGCCTAGCATAGACATAGACCAGCAGGCATGTTTGAGTTGTCGTGAGTTATGTTTTAGTTTAGTGGTCGTAATTAAGGGGGAGTGTTAAAATAGTTAATTAAATCTCGCATGTAGAGTTAGCCAATCAATTAAGTAAGTGCTGAGTTAGTCAAGTGATGTGATAGATGAATTTGGTAAATGAGTTAGAGAGTCAGTTAAGTGATTGATGGTCAAGCTGAGTTATGTGAGTGTGTGCATGTCAAGTTAGTTTAAATACCCTTCACCGGGTTCACTGTATTCATTGTGATCAAGAGATATTGAAGATTAATAGAAGAGCAACAGGTCATATGGTTTGTGTGTAAATTTTTTTGTGTTTTTCCTCTCTACCTTTCCAACAAGTTATTTGCATTCAAGAAGTCCACTTACTTTTTCAGGATTACAAGATGGATAAAAAAAATGGGAATAGAGGTGCCGATAACATCTAGTGCCGGCAATCTCTGGAAGGGCACACTCTCTGTACCAACAACTGCGGCTTTTTCGAGAGATTTTTAACAAGAAATCTATGTTCCAAATGTTATAGGGGAATCCATTTTTGAGAGCTTTTCAACGAGAGATATGTGTTTCAAACTTTACAGGGTAATCCGTTACAGGAATCTCATGACGGAGGCACAAGCTTCCAGTAGCGACTACTGTTGAACATTCATTTTTCCTGAGTTCTTCAATGGAGTAGGTGGACCCCTTTGTAGAGCAGGTGCTTTCGTCCAGCAAATTCGTGCACAAATTTCTATAGTCGGAGCCTTAGCCTCTTCAATCCATCTTGCAGCTGCATGTTCATGTTCTTCCTCTGTGTGGCCTCCTACCAAAACCCCTAACTGATCTTCCTTTCTCATGCATGAAACGAGTGGGCCTAAACGGCTTTAATTATCGATGCAGAAATACTTTCTGTATGCCAAGAAACACAACTTCTCCTTCGATATCAAGGCCCCTGGTCGTGAAGTGATCACCAGGGGAAACCCTGTCGTTAAGGCTTTCAATATTGGCAAAATTTGACTGGATTTACATTTTTTCAAATTATAAATGATAGAACATTAAGAAAATCTTGAATTATGTTGCAAAATGGTGTTTTTATTGTGAAAATAATTTTGGAGGACACAATCACCATTTCTTGTCCGAAACAGGATTCGTAATGAAGCAGGTCATGAATTTGGTCTTCCAAATGAATGTCTATATAATTAATGAATCATTCATGGTAGAAATACTTGAATGGAGGACTTCCAAAGTAGCAACTGTCATCAGTATTGTAGTAGGATGATTCTGTTTAGTACATTTAATTCTTATTATGGCCACTTGGCCAACAATGCGAACTTCTGAATTAAAGCGAGGGAATTTACCCTGGCTAAAACCTTTAAGGTCAAATATTGAAATATCTATTTCTTATTTAGTTTCCAAATTCAAAGAATTCATCAATAATTCCTTCTTTATGGTGTCAATTTGAACCTTCAATTCAACTCTCTCGAACTCCTAATCCTGCTACTTGGAACAGAGATGTTTGATATAAGTAGTGGCATCGCCAAGTGGAGAAGCTTTGTCCATTAGGACCATGGCACGAAGCTCATAAAATTTCTGGTTCAATATGTCATACCTTTGTGGCTCAGCCTCAACATGATTCATAGTCTCTTTGTGGCCATTTGCAGGCTTTCTCCCACTTTTCTGTGGCTTTCTCTCAACTACAGCAGACATTGGATATTTAATTGACGCTCCACCTCACACCGCTCTGATTCAATGCTAGAGTGCAGGATTCTTACAGCAATTCTAGGTGGATTAGACCGTAAACCAATGGTATCCTCTTTTATTCTTTTCACTGACTTTAAAATGCAATGTTTGGATTTCTGGTTCCCTATCGTTTACTGTTTCTGCAATATGGACGGCAGGTGCTTCAGTACTAAAGAAATAGTAGGAATTTGGCTTCTGTGATCCATAAATTGTGTATAAATGTTTTTCGTAAAAATCACATTAAATTAAATTAAGTTGATGCAGTTTGAACCAACTAATGTGGTTCACCATCACGACAAGATGAGAAATATGATAACGAAATCTAAATAGATAAGGAAAAATGTAGTCGTTTGTAAATTAATGACTAGTTTGAATCAAATAAGAAATAAAAATAAAAACAATTATTTATTTATTTTCTAATTTTTAAAGAATAAATTAACTATTTAATATTTTTATTTATTTTTATTTTTACTAAAAATAATAAATATTTATTTATTTTTTTGAATTTTATATATTTATTTTTTTAGATTTTTATATATTTATATATTAATATGTTATGTATATTATCACAAATATTCATATTTATTCAGTTTAATAGGATATATTACTTTACTTAATGGTGATTTTACTAAGTTAAATTACTATGAAGAAAAGAAAAAAAAAGGGGGGGAGGGGAGAAAGAAACCAAGAGCCATAACAGAGGAAAATATAAGGGGTAGGACAAGAGAAGAGAAACAACAACTAAGAGTGAATGGGAGGAATCCAACATCTGCTAACACTGCACCCATCATCTCTATTGAGGTTAACCGACCTCTTTTCGATTTCCAGGGTTTCCCTCAACTTATGATGGTGGAAATGGTCAATCTTTGCAATAACCTGAGCATATTCAATGAAAAGTGATATGTTTTCTTCTCAACATTATTCTTTAGGGCAGAGGAGCGTGTTCTACTATGTTTAAGTTCAACGACATGTTCATGAATTCTTTGATTAATTGATCGACCAGTTTCACCTATGTAAGGTGTCCCACATGAGCACGGAATCAAGTAATCACCCTTACCATCCTTAGGGAAAATCGAGTCCTTAACTGATCTAAGAAAACTCCGAATGGTGTGGAAGGGCTTGAAGGTTGAGGAAACATTATGTCTCTTTAGGATCCTAGTGATTTTATCAGTAGTACCTTGGATAAATGGAAGGTGAACTCCAGGTAACCGATCACAAGGATCTTTCTTATCCCTAGGACCTTTTTCAGCTTTTTGAAAAGCTCTAAGACACTGGCTCATGATATAACCATTCTTATTAAAAAATTTAAGGAGATGAGCTTTTTCACCTTCAAAGTGGTGTTCATCAAAGATTCTAAAGGCTCTGGTGGCTAGGGTACTAAGAACCCCAAACTTCTGAGCATGGAAATGGTGAGAACTAGCATGTAAATACTACTCAATGTGTGTATTCTTTCTAAGGACTCGATGAGAGAAAGAACCATCTTCATTCCTAGAAATAAGGACATCTAGAAAGGGAAGGCTACAATCATCTTGAAATTCCATGGTGAACTTAATGAAGTCATATTAATCATTAATATGATGGAAGAAATGGTCCAATTTCTCCTTGCCATGATCCCAAACCACACATGTGTCATCAACAAATCTTTTCCAAAGCCTAGGTTGAAAAAGGGAGGAGGAAAGGGCCCTTCATCCAACACAAATGCTACAAGGTTTTCCTGTCACAAATAATAACACAGTGGAGGCTCGCCAAATGTTCTATGTGGTGATGGAGGCCTGCAAAATCGACACCTATGTTATTGGCTACAACTCCCATCACAAATGAGAAGGTAGTGGAGGCTCGTGAACTATTCTTGGCACTTATGTTGCTACCCAAAAGCTTTGTCACAAACAAGAAGGCAGATGAGATTACAAGAAGGCATATCAGATGGTAGTGAAAGCTCGTGAGCTATTCCCCTATAAGAGACATATGGATCAATCAAATTTTGGACAGATTTTATGCAATAGTTAAAAAGGGGAGACAAAGATATACTTATATGATGATGATAATTAATGCCCACTAAGACCAATATGGTTTATTGGACCTTAAAAAAAAAGTAAGAGATTAATTGAAATTCTTTAAAATTTTATTTCTGTGATAAAAAACAAGGGAGAGAGGCATTCCTAGATCACCATTTTTGTGATTTTTTAAATTGCATTTTTATTGAATCAAATGCTCATAAAGACTCAACAATTTAAATATTTTAAATTACCTTTTTACTATATCAACACTTATAAAGAATTATTATATTATTTGCAAGAATTTTCCCAAATCCATGGTCTAACAAGGCATCATTTTTGCCTTGAAAATAATGGAAATTCAGGCACATAGGATTTTGGCTATCGAACTTCAAGATTTTGGTGCCTCTCAGTTTTTTATGGTGGAGGTTTCCACCATCAAAAACAAGATTCATGCACTCCTACTCTGATATTTTATGAAAAAAAAAAGAAAAGAATTTTTTTTATCAAGTACTCTTATTATCATATTTTTTAAAAAACAAAATAAAAGAAAAAAAAGTAGACATCAATCCTCCTACTATCATATTTTTTGAAAAAAAAGAAAAAAAGAAAAAAGTTGACAATTTTTTGTTGTCCCTAAAAAATTGACACCTAACCCCATTTCCAAAAACCTTCTTTGAATCATCCTCTTATTAAATCAATTTTTCATTATATCAATCTTTAACTAACATCTTATATTATTTAATTATATTTGTCTATTTTCATATCACATCCTTGGATATAATTTCCTTTCTTATCTCATAATATTATGTTTAACAACATTCTAAATCCTTTGTACACTACCAACACAATTGTTTTTGAACTAAATTTTAAATTTGTGCTAATAGTGAATTTTTACACATAAAATAATGTTAAGTTTGATTAACAACCAAAATTTAATTTAATAACCAGTCTAGATCTATCTTAACTCTGGATCTACTAAGCCCTTGGTAGATCTAGAGTTAGATGAACTATGTTGGATCAAATCTATTTGCACTTCAACAAATTTGATCCCTCTAAGCACTTGGTAGATCTAGATTTCAGATGCACTGAGCTGGTTTATATAACTCTGCTAATAGATTGCTAATGATAATAATACATAAAAATAAAATTTAAATATCAAATATATTATTTATAAGCAACATTGTGCACTATATTGGAGTGTCCACAATATTGTTATCTACCAGCATAGATCCATCTTAAGTACCGGTCTAACATGAGCCCAAAGGGATCAAATTTTCTTCACGTGCAAACTTTTTTAGAGTGCAAAATACAATGTGTTATTTTTCAATGTTTAAATTATATTTTTGAATGTTAAATAAAGTATATATAGGACCAAATAAAATTTTAACCATAAAAACTTATTTTTTTCTATGAAGTTGATACTGACATATCTTCAAATAGTTTATTTAAATCTCTTGTTGAATTATTTTTGAAAAGTATAAGATTTAAACATCTCATTCACACATTTTTTTGTATTTTTAATTATTTTACAACATATTCAATTTTTTTAATTATAGGAGATATTATTTTTTTATTTAGAATTTTATTTATTTATTTATTTATTTATTTTTTGTTTTAAACTGGCACACAAAGATGAACAAACATACACACCATAAAATTAAAATCTCAAATATATCATTTATAAACAACATTATTGTTATTATTTATGATTGTAATTTATAAACATTGTTGTACAACATTTTTCTTGTATTATTTATGCTTGTAGTACATGGAAAAAACAAAATGATAAATAATCAATAAATTAATTCACATTAATTTTCAGCTAGTGATATTGGTATCTCTAAGTGCATTTTGTAAATCTAAGTGCAACGCATATACATAAATATAAAATTCAAATATCACATATATCATTTATAATCAACACCGTTATGCCCTATATTGCTAAGATTATTGTCATCTATGCTTCCAACACATGTATATAAAAACAAAATTGTAAAAAATCAATAAACTAATTCTCTATTAACCAAAACCTACCTAATTTTTGTGGATTAATTTTTTATATCAAACCAAACTCCACTTGAGAATCAAGAAACAATTCAATGTCCTTTCACTTCATTAAAATTAATTTCACTCACTCACTTACTTACTTTGAATTTCTATTGTTGTCCCCTTTTTCCCTCCCAGCCTTTTGCCCGTTGTCTAAAATCTGAATTTCAACCAGATTTGTCTCCCCTTTTGCCCGTTGTCTGAAATTTGAATTTCAACCATTAGGTCTTTTTTTTTGGATTCGGGGATTGCCACAGGTTGTATAGGTTCACTGGGACCCTCATCTTCATGATTTGATTTTTCTTCTTCCCTAGTAACTTCTTCTTCAAATGCATGATTTTCTTCATCATCAGAGTCCATAGGTAGATCCTTTGATTTCTTGAATGCAATACTTTCGTCAAATATTACATATCAACTCACTTCTATCTAGTGTCCTTCTTTTAAGTAGATCCTATAAGCCTTAGAAGAGTTACCGTGTCCAACAAACATTCCCTTCATGCCTAATGGATCCAACTTCATTCTCTTGTCCTTTGGTATATGAATAAAGACATGACAAACAAAAATTTGGAGATGATCCATGGTTGTTTTCTTCCTAGTGAACACTTCTTTGAGATTTTTTTTTATCTACAGACCTGTGGGGACTTTGATTTTGTATGTATAGAATTTTTTTTGTAGTTTCACCCCACATAAATTTCGGTAAATTTTGATAATGTATCATTTATTTTACACTTTCTTCAATGGATCGATTCTTTCATTTTGCAACTCCATTTTGTTCAGGATTATATGGGAATATCATCTGCCTCTTAACCCAAACTCCTTACATAAAGTGATGATTTCCTAGATGTGTATTCTCCTCCATTTTTGGATCTTAATATCTTTATTCTTCTTTATGTAAGGTTCTCTACTTCAGATCTGAATTCTTGAAATTTGGTTAATACTTCATCCTTGGATTTCATTAAGTAAACCCAATTTTTCCTTGAATGGTCATCTATAAACATGACATAATATAGATGACCCCCAAGAGATTTAGGAGTCATAGGACCACAAACATTGGAATGAATAATATCTAAGGTTTCTTTTTGCTATGAATCATTCCTTACAAATGCTCTCTTGGTGTTCTTACCAATGCACATACTTTGAATACTCCTTCATGATCTTCCCTAAGTTTGAGGATTCCATCTACTATCAAATTTAGGGTTGGAAGTATTTTGAAATGGAGATGACAAAATATTTTATGCCAAAGTTCACATGGGTTGATTTTGATGTGAAATAGAGCTTGAGCAAGGGGAGATAGAAACTTGTAAATTCTTCCTTCACGAATCCCAATTAATCTAGTGGTTTCTATGCTTGAGTTCTTACCCCATACTAAAAATTTTCCATCAATGAAAGCCACTTAATAACCTTTATCTTATAAACTTTAAATTGAGAGTGATTTCGTATGAAAGACTGGAATAAATAAGATGTTTTTGATATTAATATTAGCTCCATTCTCTAGCTCTATCGATGTTGATCCAATTCCCTACACAGGATAGCTCTTATTATCTCCAAGTTATACAGAGTAAGAATACCTTCCTTTTGATAGTGTTTTAGGTTGCTTGTGATGACCAATCATATGCCTTGATTCTCCATTATAGATCATCCAAATTCTCTCATCTTGAAATGTGTCTGTGAGTGCTGAGAAGATTCCTTCATCTTTTGTCTCGGTCACTTCCTTCTTTGGAGTAAATAGGGGATTCCATACTTATTTGATGCCTTTCTTGATATGTATTGATACCTTTGAACACTTATTGAGAAGATTATTCATTGTAGTAGAGATATTCATGATGCCCTTAGCTAATATTAGCTCTGAAACCATGTTGAGAAATATATAGGGTAATGATTAGAGTGATTTCTCTTTCTTTGATAACTTCTTGTGATGTCTTTTACTTATCTTACTTATTATATTCTCTTACTATTATTGTGATTTTGTATCATCAAACAACTACCAAAAACAAGAAGAACAAGAACATAGAATATAGGTTGTAATCCAGGGTCAAAAGCTCTCCACTTGAGAGGAAAACCTGCAAATCTCTTCTCTTCCCTATGTTATTGCCTAAATCTACCCCAAACTGAAGGAAGGCAGAGTTCAGGGTAACATCATACCACGCTTAATCTAGTAGCTAGCCCTACCAGATCAGGAGAGGGCTCTCTCCGGGTCAATCTCAGCAAAGATAATCAATAAGGCTTGAGATGACTTGAAATAAAGGCTAATTTCAGGCTAGCTATGTAGGTAAAATATTTTGATTTTGATTTTGGGGGTTTTGTTGGAATCAAAGGGAAAGCCAGTTTTGGGTCCGGGGATAAGGCCTAGTTTTTGTAGAGTTCTGAATGGGGCAAGGAAGGAAATTGTTTTGATGCTTTGGATTAAATGAATGGACAGTTTAGACCAGTGAGGAGCTGAAGAGGGAAAGAGGCTTTCAAGAATCCTCTTCAAACAGATGAAAACATGGAAAATTAAACAAAACTCAAGGCAGAGCAAAGCAATCTAATGAATTCCACCTTTATCACTCATTTGTTTAATTTAAGAAGAAAGGAGAAGGGAAATGATACACATAAAACATCAGTGAACTTACAATCACAAAGAGAAATACACCATCAAAACATAGATCCACATGGATCCCAAAGAGTGCTGAAAACCCTGGTCTATTCCTTTGCCAAAATTGTAGAGATGAAATGCACAATGAAGTGCCAAGCAATCCCCAAGTGTCCAACACTGAAAATGACTGAAGAATTACAAGATATAGACAAGCCTAACTCATCCCCATGCCTCTAGGGGTCTAGCTCACCATTCTAGGAGCTGTTTCAACAAGATCTAAACAAAGAACTGGAAAATAGGCAATGAAATGGCTTGCCTCTATAAGATAGGAAACTGATTCATTCAGTTACATTTCACTTTTTTTTGAATGAATCTACTTGGATGAGTAAAAATATGCCAAAATTACATCAAAGTTATAAAATTACATCAAGTTACATCGGGATTTTCACATTTGGAGATAAAAATTCAAACTGGCCAAAACTAGGCGAAAATTTGAACTGTTGAGTGAAAATTAGGCCAAATTTCCCAATGCGTCGCGCCTGAAATCTCTATGCATGACGCCACTTTGAGGCTGATTTTTAGGGCCTTCCAAGAGTCCAAATTGAGTGTAGGATAGCTCGTTGGAAATATCTTCCTGTCTACTTTCCAACCCAAGTTGAATTTCTGAATTTTGTTGCCATTTTCCCCTCCAAAAATCAAATCTCCCAACATTTCTTCCTGTGTGTCCAAAACGTTGCAGAAAGGCCATTTTTAGGGTGTTTTTGACCCTTCAGGCAACCAAAAACTTGTCAAAATCCTTAGGTAATGGGTAGGCATGCATAATTTTTGATGAAAAATCTAGAAATGAAAATTTTTCCTCAAGAGGAGCTGCCAATCATAAGCACGCGCCAAGTGGCGCTACGTGTCGGGCAGGGAAATCTGTGCTAAGACCAAAAAATTCAAAATTGACAAAAAGTTTCCCAAATTTCTTGAAATTTGAGCTGAATTTCCACCATCAAGCACTATGCTGAGCCAAAGAAGCTTCGTCCAATATTTGGAGTCTATCATGCCTTTTGCGACGCTTTAGTGCCCTCTTTAGTTTTGCCTTCAGGATCTTGATTCGCGCCTTGCAAACATGATTTCATGCCCAATAATAGTTCTTCATGTGCCTGAGAATGTTATTTTCCTTGTTGGCCTTCTCCAACAGCTTCTCAAGATGAATATTGACCCTCTCAAGCCAAGTCTCTCTATCAGCCTCAATCTCCCGCTCAATGGATGTCATCTCGGTTTCGCTTCTTTGGGCAGCTTGCCGGTTCTCACGGATGTTTTGCAACTCCATGATTGTTTGCTGATCTTATAAATATTTGTTTCACTACTCCAGGTAGTTTATGATCCATTAGGCTCTTTGCAACTTGACGGTCAAGGTATCAATCTCCGCCTTCTGCTCCTGAATAGTCTCTCTCAAATTTGAGCTTGGAGAGTTCAAATCCTCATCAATCAGTATGAAACTTGTGTCTTGGCCTCCTGAAGGCCCCTCATCCTGCATGGGCCTCTTACCTATGTCCTGTACCTGTACCTGTGCTGCTGATGACGGCAACGAGACCCCTTCCACCCCAGGTGGAGATAGTACTCGTCGGGCTGCTGCAAATAATCCTCTAGTGCCTCTCTGATAAGTAACATACATCGACACACTATTAGTCTCTGTCTCTTGACCTCTATACTAATGCGAAGGTTCACCTGCATCATGGACAACCTTCGGAGGAACCTGAGGAGCTATGAAGAAATCATGGGAAATGAAATCCTCCCATGAAATACCCTGCAATCCAAGCTGATGTACAACCACAATCTTGATGAGTGCATAGTGATAAATACTGTTGTACTGTTGCTCAAGAGTTTTCCTCTACATAAGAGTGGTCATTCTCTCGATATTCCATCACATGAAATAAGGGATGTTCATCATCCTCGCCCTTGTGAAATGCATCAATAACCTGATATGGTAGGCATAGAAGCGTGAAAACCGGCCCTCACAACTGAAGTATCTGATAATGAGTTTCATCAAAGGCACATAAGATTCCTTTAGGAATCGGAATGGGAATACTCTGTTGAGCTGTATCACAAAGCTAGGCCTGATATATGGTTCATATTGCACTCTGTCCACCTGTTGTCTTTTGTTCCAGTGTTCACCCACATTCGGTATTCTAGTTGCTTGAGAGATAGTTTCCGGTGTGAAAGTGAAATTTACACCAGCAAGAGTGACCTGATCATCATGTAAATGCAATGCAAAAAAACGAGCCAACTCCTGATGATAACGAATCCTAGCAATCACTTCACAAAACTGATAGCATGACTGTTGTTGGAAACATTTCATGGCAAGTGGGTAAGCCTGCAATTCAGTCAATGAGGTGGGCTCCTCTCTCACATGTCTGCCACCTTTACGAGGCCTTCTAGGTGCATGTAGCTCAGTGGTAGAATCACTATCTTGGTCATATGATGTATCAGTGTCTGTCTCCATGGTGTTCAAGGTTGATGCAAGGTGTAGGTTGGCTTGTATGAGATGAAAATGAGAATTTGTTGTTTTTGTTTTAATTACAAAATATATGGTAGTGTGGGAGGGACTGTGGGGAAATAGGGCAGTGGGGACAATGAAGTTTTTTCAAGTGGAATTTTCCTTTTGAAAACTTGTGATTTGACAAATTTAGGGACAAGGGACAACCACTTGATTTTTTTTTTTGGGATTTGGGGAAATTTTGCAAATGGAATAGGGATAATGGGAAAGAGTATGAGTGGATTTAGGGATGTAAGGGAGTAGGGGATGGACTGTAGTGATAGGATAACAGTGAGAGGGAGGAATGAAAAATTTTGGCACAAAACCAATTTTAAAACTCCAACTTCAAAACCCTAGGGAGAAACTCTCAACAAGATGAGAGGGTTTGAGTTTTTTTGTATCAAATTCTCATAATCAATCATATAATCAACACCAAGCACGATTTTATGGACAGTAGAATATCACATGAACTTACGTGACCAAAAATAACCGAGTTGATTTGGATTTTTTGGAAGCAATGGCAAAAATTGGTGTTTCAGTTCAATGCGCCGCGACCACTGCCTAGTGCATCGCGCCCCTTCAATGCGTCGCGCTGGTTCAAATTTACACAGAGAAGATCGGCCCTATGCACCGCAACCACCCTATGCGCCGCAACCACCGCCCAGTGTGCCACACTCTGGAATTTCTAAACAATCTTCCCCCAAATCACAGTTTCGCCCTCCACAATTTCTTTGCTCCTCAATGCTATCTCTTGACATGCAAATGGATTTTTGAAATTTGGAAATATCTTATACCAAGGGTTTCGATTTTTTATTTTAAAACCCAATTTATTATATTTGAAAACTTTGGCACTTTTTCAAAAGAGCTCTGTCTTACTTGGTTTTGATTTTTGAACTGAATGATGAGTTTCTTATCTGTTTTGCAGGGATGGATGGCATGAAATTTTGGCAAAGGAGACCAAGGCTGTGAATGGAGCATTATTACAACTGAAGAATTTTGAAAATTGCATTATATTTGGTACAAAAGGATAAAATAGACAATTTTTCTTCAAAACAGAGTTTTGAAGAAAAATCATTTTTGAATATATGATAATGAAATTTTTTGCAATGAAAACTTATTTCAAACCTCCCTCAAGTTCCTTCTAACATTATTAGACATTTTGAGACCAGATTGATAAAACCCTAGACCTAATGAGACTAAACCCTAAAATTATTGTTTTCCAACCAGGAGACCAAACATGACTGTAAATGATTTCGATGAACTAAACTAGACCAACAGGTACATGACATGAGGGATATGAATGACAAGACCCTTCCGTCAGATGATCCATGCTCCTAATGGAATGCAGCTGACTGAACTGAATGAGACACCTAAAATTAAATGCAACAAGAGAAATTTTATCTCTGACGGAGGGATGAAGATATCGACTCTAACACCCTATATATTTTTCAATTGATGAATTTTAAGACCAATACCCTCCAAGACCAATTCCAACCTTTCCGGATGATGTTATTTCCTTGTCCAAGTCAAACGTATTCAAATCCCTTCCAATAGCACAACTTTGACCTCGAACTGTAGAATTCCAGCCTCCACGCAGCCCTAAAATTTTTGGCCCTCCTATAGTGGTTGCTAAGACACGTGTGAGCTTATTGTATCCTCTCAAGGCTTCCTTGTACCTTCGTTTGGCTTTCTATGAATTTTGGATCTTGAGGATGGCTTCTTGTGACCTTCACTTGACTTTCTTCTCTTCTCTTCTTCAAGAATGAACTTGTAGAGGAAAACCCTAGATCTGCTACAAAAACCATAGTGTTCCTTCACAAGTGTGAGAGATAAATAGCCCAAAACCAATTCTTCTTCATCCTCTTCCTTCTTTGTTATATTCTTCTTCTTCTTATTCTTCCTTCACTTGAATGAGTGAGATGTGAATGTGTTTCAAGGAGCTTGAGTTTCCTCCTTTATATAGGCTTCTCAAAGGTGGACATGCCTCCTCAAATTAGGCTAACATGCCCTTAGGCAGGACGACTTGATCTTGGAGGGTATTTTGAAACTTAAGGGAAAAAATAACTTTCTTTAAAAGTTATAATGTGCCCAAAGGGGCCTTCAACTTATGACAATGACTCTTGTGACTTCTTAACCTAGAAAATACCCTAGAAGCACTCAATGGGTGCTTGACCTATAAAATAAAAGACCTTGAGCATGAAACCCATGCTCCAAAAATAATAATATTAATTTTATTTAATTTTACAACTTAAAAGAATCAAAAGTACATTTCATATTTATGAATTTTGAACCTAGTTACAAATTTTTCAACAAGAAGAACCTATGCCTGAAGTCACCCAACCAAAACCTCCCTATCATGAAAGGTTGACAACCCACAAAGAACACACCCATGGAAGAAGTTGAACTTTTAGGAGAGTTAAAAAATTTGTGTGTCGATATCCCTTGTCTTCAATGAATTAAGGATGTTCATATTTACAACAAATATATTAAGGAAGAATATCTTTGAAGACATGGGAGGAAGAAGAAGGATGACCCCACTATTAATGTCATAGGAAGCTAGATGATATTATATTAGGTAGAATAAACATCCCCAATTACTTATATCCTAGGATCCCAATAGTGGATGTACACATCAATGAAATTATAGTTCCAAACACTCTCATTGTTATGTGAGCTGCAATCAACGTCATGAACACAGAAAATTTGCTCAAAGTTAACCTCCAAGGATATCTACTAGTATCAAACTTAACTTGTTGATAGATCCACGATATCACTTGAAGATATCATAGAGTATGTAATGGTATCCATTGATTCTTCGGATTTTCCCACCAATTTCCTTTTTCTTCAGCTAGAGTCCAAGTTCAATGGCTATCCAATAATCTTAGGAAGACTCTAGAGAGACATTGTTGATGAATAGAATAGTTGTAGGGCTAAGAACATGACCATCAATAATGTGAAATCAAGAAAATAACTTGTATTATATCCACCGGCTCAGCCTCTTATTGATGTTGACTTTCCAACATGGGCCGAGTAATAAGAATAAGAATGGGACTCTTTCCTCTCATCATCATACCCTATATTTACATTAGAAAACACCATTAGTAGAAGGTAAATTGATGAATATAATCTAATTAATAAATTTCTACAAAACCAATACCCTGCTACCATGAATATTGGTGGATTAAAAAAATATTCATCTATAGGGAAGCCTAGAAATTATCACTAAAATTCATGGGTATATTTTAAAATTGCTGTTTATGATAAAAGTAATGTGAAAACCATATATATTATCCCCTTGAAAACCCTAAAAAATAACCCCCCTCTCTCAGATAATCAATAGGACCACCTACTCACTATCTTGAAATATCATGTTTATCCATTTGCATGGGACTATACAAAAATGAAGGGAGTTAATCCTTTTGTATGCAGTCACCATATATATATCAAGGAGGATCATAAACCTATTCACCATCCACAAAGGTGACTGAACCTGACATTAAAAGACATTATGAAATATGAATTACAGAAATTGTTGGATGCATGATTCATCTCTCTAATCTCAGATAGTGAATGGATGTATACCCTAGTTTTTGTACCTAAGGAGAATGGAAAATGGAGAATCTATGTTGATTACAGATGATCTGGAATCGGAGGATAAATTCTCCTTCCTAAAAAAGTGATTGTCCTTTGATGCTTTGTAAGTAAAAATGGGTCTTATGTAAACACGAGTTTTATGGTCTCTTCAAGGATATTGAGTTAGTTTTTTATGTGAACTTTAATCAAGAAAAATATCATCATTTAACTCATAAAAGCAATCAATAAGATAGACAACAAATAATTTTTTGATGGAGGTCACCCCTCCTAGGCTACATCTCCCGGACTTCTAACAAAACTAGTCTAATCCATATATTTAAGTGAAAAAGAGTACATAAATGTGTTGACAATATGAGTGGTTAGTTTCCCCTTCAATGAAATGTTCTCTTGCAAAGATTTCTCACTCTTAAAATTATGAAAACCTATAGTCAGTCATGAAAAAACCAACAAGAAATGGGCTCTTACATCAATACCTTGTACTCCATCTAAAAATGAGCATAACAAGTACATCATTTCTACATTGAAGTACTAAAAGAGAGCTTTCCTAAAAAAGTATAATGAGAAAAGACAAAGTCCTTGTGGAACGATCAATTATTTGAGAAGGATAACCTTTTAGTGGAATTTCCTTAACAATCATTTAATACATTCTAAAAGATAAATCTACAGACAACAAGAATATTATTTATTATGAAATATGGAGCAAAGAAGTCTTGGAATTGTCAAACAAGAGAGCATGTGGAAAAGTTGTCATATTCCTGGTTAAAGTCTCATTTAGAGGAATACTTGAAGGAAGCAAAGGACTAATAGAGATCACAAGCTTTGGAAGAATGGAGCACTACAAGTAGGTTTCCATGAGGTATGTATAAAATCTATTTTTTATCAGTGTCCATCATGAGGGTTGAAATTTTTGTTCTAGGGTTTGTATTTTGAACCAATAGAAATTCTAGGGATGAGAAACCCTAGTCTTGTTCCATATAATTTGAGCTCTAGGGTTTTGTTAAGATTCTAGAACAAGGGATAAAAACCTAGAATGACATGAAGTGAAAAACATGATCAAGGGTTTAAACTTAAGGAACCCTAGATGACCTCTTGATTGTATAAAACCATAAAAGACATATTGACATCATGTTTTTGGTATTGTACACTTTTATTGGGGTACTTGTTAATAAAAATTCTAGGTACAAGAAGTAAAATATGGATGGGATAAGCCTTTGTTTCATGAAGCATGATGGAAGGAGGGAAATACACGAACCCTTGAGCGTTATTCATGATATGTGGAAAAAGTAGAAATTGGAAGATCTCGACCATGGTTAAAAAACTAACGTTAGATAGAAATCATTGTAAATCATGCATCATGTTAAGAAATGACATCATAAAATAATACAGTTGAAACAAGAGCTCATGAAATCATCATAAGAAGCTTAAAATATAGTTGAAGTAGAAGTCTATGGAAGTCATCAATAGAAGGAAGAAGCTCTTGGTACCTCATTAGAAGCATAAGTAGTACTTATTGATAGAAGAAAAGTCATATAGTATGAATCTCATCATACTTCATTGCGAGGGAGAATTTGGAATATGAGGATAATCAAGATCCACTGCTGAAATCTTCATTAGAAGGCTCATCTCTTGAAATATGACTCACTAAGAATTCCACTTTTGTTGGGATTTCATTATTTATAAAAATGATGGTATGATTACAAAGGAATGAAACATGTCAAAGATGATTGAAACACTCTCAATCAAGGACAAGAAGTCGCTGAAGGAATTCTAGATAACCAAAGAATAATAAAGGTATGTATGCATATGTTTAAATGAGTTAAGTCATGTCATTATATAGTTACAAGGATGCATGAGTATGATAAAATAAAATGGCTCTCTCTCATTAAAAGGATACATAAAGGCATGGTTCAGATATTATTTAGATGAAGTCAACATAAAAAGTCCTCATATGGAATATGAGGTGGTTGTCAAAATAAATGAACTATGGATGGAAGTTCCTGGGGAACAATATGTGAAAATAATAAGAAGGGATTGTAAACGATGCAACTATGGAAAAATAAAGTCAACATCTGATGATTATAATTAGGGGAATTTTGAGGTCTAAAATGAGCCTCATAAGGAAATTATAAAATAATAGTGGAAATAATAAAATAAGATTAGATTACAGCATCAAATTTTAGAGGGGAAAAAGAAAATAATATTTTTTTCAGCTCGTATTTTCAACTTATCTCCCTATGGGTTTAATCAAATTTCAAGAAAAAACACTCATTGGATGAGGAATTTGATTTCTCATCCAAGGAGTGCCCATATTGCATACTTTCGATGGATCGTGCTACACAAAAAATGAGAAATACATGAAAAGCATGATTGCAATAACGTTTTTTCATGTATTTCTTATTTTTCGTGTAGAAGGGTCCATCTAACGTATGCAACATGGGTAATCCTTGGATGAGGAATTAAATTTTGCATCAAATGAGTACTCCCACTTGAAATTTGAGTAAAACCTTAGGTAGATAAGTTGAAAATACGAGTTGAAAAAGTAGTTTTATTATTTTATTATTTTTTAATATTTTTACTTTTTTACTCCAAAAATGGTGAATCATCCCCCATGGTTGACACCATCATCTTGACTCTTATTGGTTCTTATAAATTTTATTTTGGTTGTGCATTTTTCTTAGGAAGCCCATTCTCAAAATTCCCTTAATGGAGGAATTGGCCATGATATCTCCATGGAAAAGGAATGGAGACTCTAATGAATACTAGAAAAGAAGGATACCCTTGACACTGTATATATTGGATATGTGTCGATATGTATGAAGGATATTGATGTTCCAACAAGTAGATGTCATGATGAAGGGCCATCACAAAAGGTAATTTTTGATTTGATATTCATTTCTGATTTTTCGAATGATATTTGTATGGGCTAATACAGGGCTACCAAAGGAAAGGTGTGGATGTCACCTATGACTAATACTCATGTGGTGGAATGGAATATCCTTAAGGATACATGAGGTGGAAAATGTAGCTATATGAATAAAATCCAAATATGGTCTAATATATCACTCTCTGATAAAAGGAAGAAAGACATGACTACCTCGATTTGAGAAGGAAAATTATGGATGGATGATGCCCTACGAAGAAGACCCAAATATGAAGGCTCCTTAAAATTAAAATGGAATTTATGAAATCAAATGGAGGATCAATACAAGCATCTGAAGGTCTCATTATCTCCACCGATAAATAAAGAGCTATTGCTGGAAAAAATTCCATAATTAAGAGGGAGCCTAGAATCAAGTTTCTAATTAAGAAGAAAATTAGAAGCAAGTCCCTAGCTAAGAGGGAGATTGGAAAAGTCCCTGGGAGCTTGGGTACATTCATTTTATAGGAATGGGTATTCCTTCATTAGAATGGGTATATTCTCCCTAGTTGAGAGGGAGAGATAGACACACCATATAGAAAATCCACGTAGATTCAACTGATCTTGTAATATTCTAAGAAAAAATACTTGAATCTATTCTACAAATTTTGGAAACCAATTATGATTGCAAAATCACATGAAAAATAATAAGAAATAATTTCAATCACACAACGCAAATATTTGTCTGTGGAAAGCCTCAACTAAAAACCCCACTATCTGTATATTGCATTAAGTCAAGAATATTAAACGATACAATGCTTCTCTCAAGATTGAGATCTCTCTGTACTATCTATGACTGTCTCACTCTGATCCAAGCAATTTTGTTCCAATACTTAACCAATTTATTGCCTCTGGATGCTCAGCCTTGATTTCGTAATCCCTAGGGAATATGAGCCCATGTTAATTAGGAAATTACCAATAATTGATTGTGCAATTATCCAAGGTCCTGTTGGCCTCATGCATGACATGTACAATTTTATAATTATATAGCTCATAGTATACCTCCCTTTAAATCCAATATCAACTGGGTCTTCCTCGGAACTTACATGCAACAACTATTTATAGTGATTATTCAGTTATCTAATTGATCGTTGCATGTGAATTAAATCAAATTTAATTCACTGGACCTCTCATTAGTTCCTTCATCAGTAAACTGATTTTAACTCAAATAATTAATTTAATTAGTTACAACTCAAAATAAACTATAAATATACCCCCTAAAACTTAGAGATAACTCTACATGACTCCAGTTTGACCCTCAACTCGAATTGACTGAGCTAACTAAGTCTTCCCAACTCAGTTAACTTGTAAAAGCTATCATGTGATGTGGAATTACAATTTAATTTTAATTTAATTAAGGGAAAATTAAATTAGAAGCCACTTCTTGTTTCCAATTTCAACACTCCCTCTCAACAAGAAAGGGATTGTCTACTACCCTGATCCTGCCTCTATGGAACTCAAATTTTTCTCTTGACAGTGCCTTCGTCAAGATGTCTACATCCTGCTCCTCTCTAGGAATGTACTCTAATGGCATAATCATCCTCTACACACAATCTCTGAGATGATGATACCATATATCAATATACTTGGAATTGTCATGAAAAAATGGATAAACCGAGAGTTTTATGAAACTATGTTTATCACAATAAATCATCGTCAGATCCATATGTTGACCAAACAAAACAACAAGTATCTTCCTCATCCAGATGGCCTCACATGCAGCTTGACTAGTAGCCACGTACTCTGCCTCTCATAAACTGAGTGCAACTGATCTCTACTTCTTGCTGTACTAGGAAACTACTGCTGACCTAATGGTGAAGATTCCCCCTGATGAGATATTCATATCATATGGACCCCTTCCAAATTTGCATCTGTGAAGCCTTGAAGCTTCACTCCCTCTATCCACTTGTACCATATACCAAACTTTGTGGTGCTTCTAAGGTATCTCAACACATGCTTGCCTTCTTCCTTCCAAAATAGCTTGGTAGGCTTAACCATAGCTTGACTAAGCTAGTCAACCGCATAGCAGATGTCTAGTTGTATGTTCACCAAATACACGAGTGAACGCACAAGCTTCATGTAGATGGTAGCATCTACTACTTCACTTGAAGTAGCATTCTCCTTCCTCTAGTTCCCTTCTAGAGGAGTCTCCTGGGTTTTCTTCCCTACATGAGAAACTTCTTCAGAATCTCATCGGCATAATTTTCCTAAGATACAAATAGATCCCCATCTCTTTTCAAAATTTCCAATCCTAGGAAATAATGCAAGAGCCCCATATCCTTCATCTCAAATTCTCTTGCAAGATCCTCTTTGCAGGACTTGATGAGATTCACATCACCTGTCAGTATCAAATCATCGACATAAAGTGCAACGATCAAAATTTTACCTCCTACCACAATATGGTAAAGGTTCACATATGCTTCACTCTTGGTAAAGCCCAACCTAATGAAGTAGCTTTCAATACTGGTGTACCAAGCACAAGGTGCTTGTTTCAGTCCATACAATGCTCGCTTAAATTTGAAAACATGTGATTATCTATCGAAGGTCTCAAAAACTTATGGCTCTTCAATGTACACCTCTTCCTCAATCAATCCATTCAGGAAGGTTGTCTTTACATCCATTTGATGTATCTACCATCCCATTTGTGCTAAAAGTGAAAGGATAGATATTATTGATGAGTACCTTGCGACCGGTGCAAAGGTATCCTCGTAATAAATTCCCTCCACCTGAGAGAACCCTCTAGCAAAAAATATGGCCTTATGTTTCTAAAAAATCCCATCTATTGCTTACTTCACCTTGTAGACCCACTTGGCTCCTACAACTGACTTCCCCTCCGGTCTTGGGAAAAATTCCCATGCACTGTTTCTGATAATGGATTCATACTCCTTAATCATGGCATCAACCCAAAATGGTTGTTGCACTGCTTCCTTAAAAGAGGATGGTTCTATCTCTACACACTGTCTCATAAAGGCCATGTAGCTAGTGTACATCTCTAGGGACCTTCTCTTCATGCATTGTGATGTGGGTGCTCCCAAATTTTCTCTAGCATCAAGAACCAACATGTAAACCTCTCTAGTGCCCTTTCTTTCGTCTCAAAATGTATCTTCATGAGTGGGTGCTTCCACTCTTTTTTCCTCTACATGTGGCTTCTCCACATCTTGAGGTTCTTCTTTTGGAGTTAAGAGCTACTCAACTACATGCAACTGAAGCTCCCTCTCAAGGGAAATTCGCTTGGCCTTCTCTTCATCGAATTTCACTTCTCTTCTGACCACTCTTATGTTGTGTGCTGGAAAGTACACCCGATAGGATTCAATAGGATTCAAGATGATGATTTCAACCATGGGGGATGATTCACCATTTTTGGAGTAAAAAACGTAAAAACATTAAAAAATAATAAAATAATAAAAATACTTTTTCAACTCGTATTTTGAACTTATCTCCCTAAGGTTTTACTCAAATTTCAATCAGGAGTACTCGTTGGATTTAAAATTTAATTCCTCATCCAAGGAGTAACCATGTTGCATACTTTCGATGGACCCTGCTACACGAAAAATGAGAAAAAAAACATGAAAAATGTGATTTCAATCATGTTTATCATGTATTTCTCATTTTTCGTGTAGCAAGGTCCATCGAAAGTATGCAATAAGGATACTCCTTGGATGAAGAATCAAAATTTTCATCCAACGAGTGTTTCCGCTTGAAATCTGATCAAACACATAGGGAGATATGTTGAAAATACGAGTTGAAAAAATAGTTTTTTTATTTTTTCCCTCTAAAATTTGATGATGTAATCTAATATTATTTTATAATTTCCTCAGGACACCCATTTTAGACCTAAAAATTCCCCTAATGTCTCAACAATTTTTTTTTGCATGAACGTGTCTTTTATACGACCTCATGTGTCCTCATTTGACTAATGAATGAAGCATTGTGTGTCTTCATAATTTGGAATGGTTGGCTTTGTTACTTCAACTGCTTCCTCAGTGCTTGCCTTTGAAGCTTCTTTGGAGGCCAATTTATGTGTAATGGGAGGCATGGCTCCAAAATATGATGAAAGGGTGACAATACTTGTAGTTCGAACACCTATTTGTGGAAGCACACTCATGATGACAATATTAGCTTTATGAACGTAACTATGTAGCAATATATTAGAAAATAATATTCAAAGAGCCATTATATGTAATTGAGGATGTAAATCTAGCACTAACAGTAATGATCTAGATTTATGTAGGAACACAGAGATGCAATAGGAAATATACTTCATTTCATTAATATCAAATTACTGAAATAAGCTTACAAACGGAATGGAAATAAACTAGCCCAGGTGATGGTAGCTTATCTATGAGAAGAGATGTGGTGGCTACATGCCTATGAACTATGTTACAATGAGGCTCAAGGGCATTTTTATTATTGAACAAAATGGGAAAACCATAAACAACCAAAACCCTATCCACAGGAGATGGAACACCAAGAATTTGTAGGCCCCGTTGGGGTTAGTTGGGCAACCAACTTCCTGGGGTCGTAACTTAGTAATATTATCTCTGTTTGGTGCATGCGATATATCGTCATAAATATCTCTCTAATTATTATAGGCTTTGTAGTAGGCCCCTACCTATAGCTATGGGCTTGCTACGAACCTCAAAAATATTCCATTTAGGGGGTCATAACTGCTCCAAAAGTTTAGGACCCTAAAAAACTGCTAAAATTAGTAAATGTTGCTATAAGCAAGGAAAATGATGAAACCGAATGGAGTTCTAGGTGGAATAGGTGGGGGGCCACCAATATCCACCTAAATAATTCCTCCCCCCTTAGGAAGCAATGGTCCCCATTGCGTGCAGAACCTCCATGAGGTGAGGAAATTTCTATTGAATCTGGTCCCTAGTGAACAACTTGTTTTGGTTAATGAGTTGGCCTACTTTGAAAAATCAATATAGTTGGATCCTCTTCTGGCGGGTGTTCTTGATCCGTGTGTCCATGATATGATCATTTGAGGCTTGTTCCATGCAATTTGGGTTTAACCCTATTGGTGTGAGTTGTTTTGCAATGTTGAATGTGTCGAAAAATGTTGGAAAGTAGGGTCTAAGGCGGTCCACATTGAAAACTGGGTGCAGACCACGGAATGTTGGAATACTGAGCTCAAAGGAATTATCCCCTACAACCTTGGTAATTGTATATGGCCCATATCGGAGCGGTATAATCTTGTGGTGGGGCCCAGCAAGGCACTCCTTCTGCAAATGTAGACAAACTTAGTTTCCCACATGGAACTCGTGTGGCACCCGATGTTGATCACGTTGCTACTTGTACTTATCATTGGATCTGTCCAATATTTCATGGACCTATTGGCGGATGTGTTGAATGTGCTCAAAGAAGTTGTTCGCCTTGTTGGCTTCAAACTGGACATGAGACAAATCTTCCTGAGTAGTTGCAAATGGTATGGCCACATCAATGGGACATAGTGGCTGGAATCCCAAGCCCACCTAAAAGGGGTTATGGCCAATTGAGCTATGGAGAGCTTGTTTATAGTTGTGTTGGACACAAGGGAGGCTTTCATCCCATGTGCATGGATGCTTTGATTTGTACATGCACATAATGTGTACGATCATCCTGTTGACGACCTCTGTTTCGCCATCTATTTGGGGATGGAAAGTTGTGAACTTAGTAAGCTTGGTGTCCAACATTGACTAGAGACTTGACGAAAATGTAATGAGGAACCTATTGTCTTGATCTGAGATAATGGAATATGGGATCCCAAAGTGTACCCACACTCGCTCAAAGAAGATTTTAGCAGTGGCTTCTACTGTGATATTCTTCTTGAATGCCGCCATAATGGTCATCTTAGAGAATCTATTGAAGACCACAAAAACACAGTCGTTTCCATGCTTGGTAGAAGGAAGGCCCTCCATGTAATCCATGGAGATGGATTCCACGATCGAATAGGGGTAGGCAACGAAGTATATAGGCCTTTATTCTTGATGGTCGGTTTGGAAATGGTGCAAGAAGTGCTAGATCTGATGTACTTCTTGACATCATGTCAAAGGTTTGGCCAATAGAAATACTTATGCATTACTGCCACTATTTTCTCAACCCAAAAATTTCTAGTGACCTGACTCTAGTGTGCTTCCAAAATCATCTTTGCACGCTCACTTGAAGGAACACAGATGTGTCCTAAGTGGTATAACAGTGCATCTTGGAGGCAAAAATCTGGAACTTTCTTACCCTCCAGGAGCGTCTAGTATGTGTTTCCGAATTCTGGATCACTTTTGTAGAGATGCGGCCAACCCGAAGTCTCATGCCCATAAGAGTCGAGCATAGTGCTTGACGCCATGATCACCAGATGGTTGAGGAAGTTTGCAACATTATTGGTGTTACCATTATTTTACTTGATGTTCAAATGGAACTGTTGTAGGTATGTGGACAATTTCTGATGGTGATCATTCTACAACTTCCCCTCTGTTTGTATGAACTGCAGCGGGCGGTGATCTACTTGTATGACCGTTTCCTTTCCCAAAATGTAATGCTTCCATTGTCGGCAGACCTGCACAATGGAATAAATCTCTTTGTCATAGATGGGATACTTTTGGACTGTGTCTAAAAGTGTTTCACTGTGATATGCCATTGGATGCCCCTGCTGAGTAAGTACTACCCTAGAGTGTAAAAACTCTGGTAAACTTTATAAGTATATATTATTATTGATAAAGATGAGATATGATTACAATGGGGAATCACCGAGGCTTTAAATATAGCCTCATGGTGTCCCTTGGTGAAGAGGCATGATCTTTTATCATGCCCTTTCACTTAATAAAACCTAAGATAACTATATCTAACTAATAATTAATAAAATATACATAAAATTTCCCCTCTTTTAAAGATTCTTTCTCCTCAAAGCATACGTAATGATGGAAAATGTTGAAAAACGCTTGGGTTTCTCAAGCTGCGGGCTCTTTCTTACCTCATTTTAAAAAGACCGTGGAGCAAATTCTCGAGTTCAATATTTTGTTGATGTGGATAGTGAAAAGATCTGATATTGACAAGGTTGGATCCTGTCTTGAATTATATTAGATGTTTGATTTTCCTATCGGGAGAAACTTTTATGGGTAGATATTGGAATACGTTTTTGTGTTTCCGAACTATTCCTTGTTCTTCTGGTGACTCTTCGTGGTTAATTTTTGTAGAGAACATTTCTAACTGATGAAATTGTACTGTAGATGTTGGCGCTCCTTTTCGAATCATCTTCGACATTGGAGATGAAGATACGACTTGATTTCCTGGGGCTTGGAATCCATACAACTTTTGTTTCTTCCCTTTCCACTTAAAGCTTATAAATTGCTTCTGATGGTTGGCAGAATAGGCACCTAAAGTTTGTAGCCATTGAATTCCTAAGACCACATCTACTCCTCTTAATGGGACGGTGTAGAATGGAGATTCTAAATTAAATTTTTTTATCTGTAGTTTGACCTTATGGCATTTCCCTACTTGTTGAATCTGCTTACCATCGACCACCATTACCTTCATATTAGGCATGGGGAAGGTAAAGATGTTGAGTCTTTTCACCATGGTTGAATCTAGAAAATTTTGGGTACTGCTAATGTCGATGAGAACCATTACGTTGTTGTTCTTGATATGTCCTCTTAACCTTAGGGTCTAAGGCTGTGATATGCCTGTCATAGCTGATAATGACACTTGCGGAATGGTTTCGCGATCTACTTCTGGAGGTAACTCTAAGTTGTCTTCTAATCCTTCTATATATGAATCATTATTGTTAGCGTCATTAGTTGATTCACAACTGTATATATTTTTCACTTTTCCATTAGCACATATGTGCTTAGGGTCCCAGTTTTCATCGCAATGCTTGCACTTGCCCTCTCTCATTCTTTGTTTTTCCACATCAGATTTTTCTTCTTCATGAACATGGGGTGGGACATATTTTGTGTCATCTATATATTCATTTGGAGGAAATATTTCTCTCGAATATACTTTTTATGGTTTTGATAACCTTTCAAATTTCTTTTTCGACAACTTTTTCTTTTTGCCTTGCTACTTCTACTGATGTAATTTCATGAAGTTCGAGCTCTTCTTGTATATGGACTTTAAGACCTGAGATGAAAGACTGGATTAGACGAGATTCTGATCATCCCAGTACTCGTGTTGCCAAGGTCTCCCATTCTTGAGTGTACTCATCCACATCTCCTTTTTGGCGTAATTTGATGAATGTTGAAAAAAAAAATTCTTCTTTTATGCCTTGGAATATTTTAAAGAATGCATCCTTAAATTTTTTCCAACTAATAGCAAGCGTCGTCTTTTTCCACCACATATACCAATTATATGCTTCTCCTTCCATTTTCATGGAAGCATGCTTAATTTTTCGTCATCACTAGTAATGTCATAAATCTCAAAATATTCTTCGACTTTATTAAGCCATGCAATGCTATTTTTTTAATTACCATCAAACTTGGGTAGCTCAATTTTTTCTTTTCGCTGATATGCTAATGGTGGAAAAAGAACGGGGTATTGATTATCAAATGCATTCTAGAGCTGCTTATTTTTAAAATCTACATTACTATCTTCTTGATGATGTGGGGAATCGGTTTTTTCCTGATGCTCTTCTGAGTTTCCTAAATCTGCGGAATTGTTTTGTTGATTTTGTTCCCTATTAGGAGATATGGGTTGTTGTATCTGACTTATCCTATCTATCTTATCATTTATCTTATCGAAGAGTTCTTTCATCTTGTTGATTGCTACACTATGTTTTTCTGTGGCCTCGTGATGATTTAGCCACATTTGTCTTTCTATTTGATTTTTCATGTCTTGAACCTTTTTGATATCGTTGGAGTTTCCTGCAACTGCACCCTCGAGATTGCCTAATATTTTGTCGAATTCTTCGGAATTATTATTGATCTCTTTCTCAAGATCCACCAATTTCTTCTGGAATTCAGCCATCGACATTGATGAAGACATTGAACGTGTATGTGGTGGAGAATATTTTTCTGCCGGGTTTTTCCCTTTTTTTTTCCTTTTTTTTAAAATAATAATAATTATTATTATTTTTAAATAAATTATATATATATATAATTATTGATTTGAAAATTATATAATATATAAATAAATTATATAATTAATTTTTTTTTTCTAAATAAGACTAAATCTATTAACTTATAAAAATGTTGGTACAAAACTGCCACAGCTGCTGCTGTGTAAGCCAGCCAGCTGGGATTGATTGTCAGCACTGTTCTTGATTGTTCTGGGTCGCCCAGAGCGGGAAACCGACCCATTCAGCATTATGAACTGGGCCACCCTTGGAAGGGAAACTGGCCATAGGTTTATACATAATATGTAAACAACAACATAAAAGCTAGGAACGCCATGCTGCCCATCAGTAGAGCAATTAAAACAGTAAAACTCAAAAAAACCAGAAGTAAATGAGCTAGGGGATTTAACCCTCATGCTCAGAAGACATTGGTTCCTCTTCAATTCTGCATGCATATTCATTCTCCTCGCTACTGTCCTCCTTTCCTGCAATGAGCACAGTCGGAGCTCCAGATGAGGCCGAAGCACTGCAGAAAGGGCTGTTGGAGAAATGGACGCCCGGTAATGTCTCCAGACAAGCTAGAATGCTACAGCGGCGTCCCGTCTGCGTTTTGCAACTGGAATTGGCGTAGCCAAGCGAACATACACCACTCAAGGGGATCAGAGGTCCGCCATGGCGCTCATCGTTCTGCTGTTCCTCCATACTGTAAATGATCAACCACACCAGCGCCATATACCCGAGAGCAAAGGAGCAATAACTGCAGCAATGGTCAGTTCGAGGCGTATTAATAACGCCTACAGAAGAAGTGCGCGGGGCCATGTGGGCTCGGCATGTAGGCAGCGTTGGGAGCTGCGCAGGAGCCCTTGGCTCATTAATTCGCCACCGCAGCCGCATCCGGTGAATAAATTATATAATTATTATATAACAATAATAATTATTATTATTATTATTATTATTATTATTTTTAATCTAATTTTTATATAAAAAATAATTTAAACTAAAATTTATATAAAAATTAAATCTGTTTATATATATATATATATATATATATATATATATATATATATATTAAACAAATCGATTTTACTTTGGAAACGTCCATTCCTATGGTCACGATGGTTCACGATTAAAAAAAAAAAAAAAAAAACGCACTTTCTTTTTGTTTACTACTGTGGCACAGAAAACTGGTGGGGAAGGATGGTTGTGGCGGCAAGGAAGGGTGTGCAGGCGGCGAGGAGAGGCCGTGTACTTGAACCTGTGAATTCCCAAAGTCGAATGAGACAAAACAGCGAACACACCTTTCCACAAAACAAAACGCGATGGTTAATGAGTTATTATGATATTGAAAAATGTGGTCTTTCATGACTGTTAGATGACACAAACTATGAGCAGTACAACTGCCACAGTGTTGCAACAACTTGTTATCGTCCTGTTGTAAGCGCTGAGAAGGAATAAGCTAGGGCGGACGGTGTTGGAGTGTGGGAGCTGGAGGCGGAAGGAAGGCGCGGCCAGCGTAAGTTAGCGGGGAGGCGGCAGAGTCTGTGTAAGGCATAGCGGCGGAGGGCTGAAGGGTGGGTGATAAGGGGCCCGAAGGTCAAGTTATGGGAATTCGGGAGAGCGGATGCGGGTGCAGGTGTAGGGAATAGCAGGTGGGGTGGGGGGGGAGTAGTTGTAGGTTGGGCGGTGTGTGAGGTAGAGGAGGGGGAGGCCGTATGGCCGTGAAGGAGTTTATGAGTGTGAAAGGGGTGAGCGTTGAGTGTGAAAGAGGAGGGTAGGTTTGTAAAAAAAAAACTTATTTATTTATTTTTTTTTACGTGAAGGGGTTGGGAATTGGGTTGGTGAGCGTAAGGGAAATTGTGTGCAATTCTGCACTTGGTTAAAAAAAAAATTGAAATTTCCTTCGAAATTATTTAACAGGATGTTCACACAGATCCAAAAGAGCAATGTCTCTGATACCAATGGAGTGTAAAAACTCTGGTAAACTTTATAAGTATATATTATTATTGATAAACATGAGATATGATTACAATGGGGAATCACCGAGGCTTTAAATATAGCCTCATGGTGTCCCTTGGTGAAGAGGCATGATCTTTGATCATTCTCTTTCACTTAATAAAACCTAAGATAACTATATCTAACTAATAATTAATAAAATATACATAACATACCCCAATAGCATAGTCAAAGACGTTTGTCTCAATATCAAATGGTACTGCAAGTCTAGTAATGTGAGCACTGGTGTAGAGCAGAGGCGGCATTTCAAATTTTCTAACACCTTTTTTTTAGATTCAAACCAAAATAATTTTTCTTTCACTCCTCCCTTGGTGACTTGACTCAAAGGCGGAGTGATATGAGAGAACCCCAACTTGAACCTGCAGCAGAAATTGGAAAGACCCAGAAAGTTGCGGAGCTCTCTTAGATTCATTGGGGATGACCAATATCGAATGACCTAGATCTTGGTTGGGTCCACATGCACTCCCCGCTCATCAATAATGTATCCTATATATTGAACCAGGTCATGCCAAAAGTGCATTTCTCCAAATTGGCACACAACTTGTGTTGCCGCAATTTTTGGAGGACCTGTCAACTATGGTGGAGGTGCTCTTCCCAACTCTGGCTAAAGATCAATATGTCATCCAAATACAATTTTGGGTCATAAAGGTGACTGTTTAAAGGTAACCTTAATGCTTGTCATTAATTATCAACCCAGGGCAAGTCTTGTTATTTCAAGAGTGTAAGCAAAGTATATGCAAGTGACATCGGAGGTTAACTATTCAAAATTGTCATAAGGGAGATTGTCTAATTCTTGAAGTTCAATCAAACCAACCTGGAGGTGAATTATGAAATGTTCGGACCATTCAAAGGAGCTAACTCTGTCTAAGCTGACGCGGAAATAACTATCCAATTCTAAAAATAATAAATTACAATTGAACATCACGCTTTGAGGAATTGAACAACTACCTTAATGAATTGAACAACAATTCTAATAAATTGAAAAACAATCAATTATTCTAGATTTTGCAATGGAATTATATTTTAATCAAATAATAACATCCTTTTGAATTAAACCTCAACCAAACGCTCATAATTTTGGTGAAAAGATCCAAACATTAACTATATGAATAATTGAACAGCAATTGTGCTGAAACTAGTTTAACAATTGTAAAAGCATTGATTCCAGATAAGAGGACATGAATGGTAAACCAGTCTAGTGAAGAGGAAGCTATAACATCTCAAGCTCACAATTAACCAATTAAACGATATATTATGAAACACAATGGATAAATAGAAACAAAAAATTTTGTAAATAAACACATAGCACATAAGTAGCAGAAGAACCCCTAGGGTTGGGCCCAAAGCCACTAGAAGCCTACTCCTAAAGAATATTCAGAGGTTGTTTATTCAAAAAAATCCAAATTCTTAATTAATCCACCAAGAAATCCATTAGTACAAAACTTGACGATTCTGTTCGAATATGTTTATTACAGGAAGATTATATTACAGTAGTTATCTTTCGCCTTGTTCATCTTTGACCTTTTCTAGCTTAAAGGAAAATTCAAAAGTAGTAACGGATCCTTCTCATTATGAGATCATGCTGCTTCATGGCTATCGACTGAGCACTCCAAGAGTGGGTGTGCCTCTACATCTTCCACTAATTCATAGGAGCTGATATGATTATGTTTGCCTTCCTTGTATGCTGCCTTTTGGTCGTCTGGTCAGAAGTTTGGCTGTTTCGCTTCCCTATTAATAAAGACAGTGAAAAATCAATTTTTACGTTATTAAACACTCATTTTGTCATTCGTCCACTCTTCCTTGCCTTCACATTATTTTCCTTTACTTTATTGCTAAGATTAAGGGAAAATATATAAAAGAACATGAAAAATCATGGTAAACACGGGGGTGAAACGTACCTTCTTCTTATCCCAACATACTTTCTTTCTTACCTTTTTGCAGGTCCTCGTGAAAACAAATGGTTGAGGTGTACCTGTATTAAAGAATATGTAGGGTATACCTCTTCTTTATAAAGTCTGAAGCCATGTCTCTGTTTAATCTTTGCAAATGTTGCGTTTGTGTGCCCCTATGGTAAGTCATAATCGCGATTATAGTCTTCAGGGTGGTACTAGATGAGGGGTCATATGTATCTGCACCCTATCCATGTAGGCCCCATGTTAAAAATTAGGTTGTTGTATAGAAGGAACCTGGAAGTAGTAGCTTTGAAATTCGTGTACCCAAATGGCTCCATGTTCTTCATATTATTTGTAGAGGCTAGCCATCTCTATTTGGCTATTGCCAATGCTTCTTCCTGAATGTCCTGGAAGCATGTCTACCCATTCTGCATAATATACCTGTGAATAGATCCAAATTTGGATATCACTCCTTTCCATTGCATGAATTTCTTATGTTGGGTAAACAGGTACAGGGGTTTAGTAGGTTACCTTCTGACCCATAGATCTAGTCCATGCTCTCTTTTTTGAAAGGAGTTGTAGGCCTTAACCCACCTAGTTTGGTTCTTGGTGAAAGACAAAAAATCCTAGAACTGAACGTCCCCTATGAAGGGGTTGGGTTTATTGTCCCTATCCTCCTCTAAAAAGAAATTGTGTAAATACAGTTCACACAAAAGATGTTGGACCTCTTCATCCTACTCATTACAACACTGGAAAATTTACTCAATTGTTTTAAAAGTAGTGGGCTTCCCTGCCCTGACAGCCTTGATTTTCAACAATAAATACTGTTCCACTAAGAATAAAGCATAATTAGTGGCTGGTGCCCTACACATCAATACATATGAGTAAAGAGAGAAAACCATACTGGTTTTCTTCTTGGCTTGTTCCACTTGATCTTGTGCTTTCTCCACTTTTTTCCTTTCTTCCCTGAGTTTGGAAAAGGTTTGGTCTTCAGTTGCAGAAATGTCTTTGAATTGCTTTAGTAGTGCCTGATGTTCCTGTAAGGGTACTAATTCCTGTCTTCACTAGGCCAATTCATGCTGGACTTGAATTAATTCATTGCGCAACTTCTGATTGGTAGTCTTTTCTACTAGGGGAGTGTAGGCAGGAGTCACCTCTATTTGAGTCCCCTTATATTCTGTAAGTTCCAGATTAGTCTGCACAGAGGCTTCAACAGTGTGTTTCAACTCTGTTTGTACAGAGGCTTCAACCTTATTCATTAACTCAATCTGTACAAAAACTTCAGTGGTATCTATTAAATCGGTCTGTACAAAGGCTTCAACATTATCCATTAGATCCATTTATACAGGGACTTCAGCAGTATCTACCGTTTGTGTAACAAAATCTGTATGGGTACCCATGGTAACCAATTCCTTCTTAGGCTTCCGAGCCTTGTTTTCTTCTTCCAACTATTTCCTCATATGTTTTATCATTTTTTTCTTGTACTTCCCGCTTATTTTCCTGAACTTAATCTCAGCTAATATTTCTTTTGGCAGAGTTTTGGCAGGAGAAGGGGGAGCAGTGGTTTTGGTTTCAGAAATGGTTGTGCCAGTTCTAAGGTTATCAGCAATGGTGTTTTCTTCAGGTGTCCAAGATTTTATCTCAACATTAACGTCCTGACTGGGTGAAATAATATTTCCTTCATGCATTAGGGGAACTATCTCAATGCTTGTATTTTGTTATAATAGAACAATGTCTCCTGACTGGTTTCCAAATTCTGATATCCCTTCTGTCCGGTCTTCCCTACTCACCCATTAATTATCAGAGGGAGATAAAACCCTCAAAGCCTGCAATTCATCATGGTGGGGTAGTGTTTCAGTGTGGTGAGAGTTGCTGGCAGCGATAGACTGGTTCAAAAAGTCCCTATGCTCCTCAGAATGTTTAGATGGGCTTCCAATTTCATGAGATGCTCTCATTTGCTCAAGTACTTAAGCCATTTCTTCTTCGTAGTCTTGTAAGGACATATTTTTAGGGCTTGAAGGTAGTGTATGAGATGGTAATGCCTCATCTGGAAATCTAGAGGTGTCTTGCCGCAGTTGCAGCCTTTTAGACCATCTCCGTTTCCCTAGTTCTGTGGTCGAAACATGGGTCCTCTTCCCTCTTGCCAGGGAAAATTTTAAGAACCCCCCTAAATTTATATGTATAATAAATGGGAAAATCCCCATGATACATAGGAAAAATGGAAGGCGATTTTATTAATAATATAATATGTGTATATAATTTTTTTGGCGAATCTCTCACGAGATTATATTATCTTGTAAAATCATGGCGAATCACCAGTACAAATGGCGAATCACTAGTACAAAATGGATAATCATTTTCTAGTGGAGTTTGGGGTGTTGGTTCCAATGAAGATATGGTAGTTGTACCGGGAGTTAAAGGAAGTGAACCACCAAGACCAAGCATTGCACATGGTGACTCGTGAGGGAAGTAGTTCTCATGCAGTTTGGAAAACGTGTTCTAGTTCTACTAAGCGTAGTGTTACTGCTCATGGTACTACTAGCACTGCTATTGAGGTTGGAGAGGAGTTTGAAGAAGCATGGAAGGTATAAGTGGTGGAGAATTACAAAGAGAACCCCATGATGGGATCCATTTTTCCCTTTGGTATTTGGGCCTGCAAGATCTCCTCTCCATTGAACCAACAATTAACCGTTCAACCAACAATCTACTTGACTGAGTTGATTAGGTACGAGACAAATTAGACTAATCTTCAAAAATATGCTTTGCACTATCCCATATTTATCACACTAATGCTACACAACATTGAGCATTTGCACCCAACTCTCATGCATGCACACAAAATTTTCATTAACATCTATAACCCTAACCAAGTGAGAATTGATCAACAATTTGCACCAAAGTTTGTTATAGTGTTGAAAGTTCATAAGAAATTTAGATCCATGGTACCTTAAATAAATTTTGAGATAACATCCACAAATTCGACCACAATAGGGAAAACTTGTGATAAATTTTAAACCTACAAAAATTAGGATTCATGTTCCTAGGAACGATCATAAGAAGTAGTTGACATATAGGTTGATTTTTGAGCCTTGACATGTTGATAATGCAATGTCTTAGGTCAAAACTCACACATTGAAAAGTCATCAATGAAGAGAATAAAATATCATTATGAATTATACATACTCAAAACTTCCTACCAAATTCTACTTAGTTGTCTGCAACTCAGCTATACATAATCTTATAGTAAATAAAAATTCCACAAATCCTTCTTCACATAGCTAATCAATGGCCATTGGAAGAGCATCCCTTATATAATAGTAATAGTAGCAATCAATAGATTATTTCATATTGAACTTCATAGCCATAGCACTCCTATGTATTGTATGATGTATTGTATCATGTTGTCTGCTATAACTTGTACTTTCTCTCTCTGTTGAATTTGAAGAATAATAAGAATATTTGATCAAAGGGTTTTTCCCACATTGGAGTTTTTCCCTGGCATCCGCCAAAATATTTTTTCCTCTTGTCTTGGCTTGTCTTCTAGTTATTTTATTATGTTCTATCAATAGATATTATCATTGTTAATATGATTGCTAAATAGGAAATTGAATTAGGCTAAAAGATTGAAGTAAATTACTCCAAGCATAGAAAATACCATTGTTAACTAAAAATTAACACATTTTTTTATTAATATGTTTTGACATTAATTACAATTTGTTTTAGATCCAAAAATATAGGATCCAATCAACCAAAAATAGGAACATAAATTATCATGACAATAGTTATCTCATGATCCTCCGGATGATCTCGAGCTCCACCTGGAAATAAAGCCATTTATTGGACACACATCACTGTTCAATCTAACAAACTAAATTCTCTAGAAATTACCAAGGTAAAATCAGAAAATTAAATTATTCCCCTACATCAAGACATGACCGTCTAAAAATTAAGTGACCATCTAACAAGTGGAGTAGAAAATGTTTTTACAAATGCAGGTTCTCTCAGTGCTTTCGATATGGCATCCTCCACAACTACTTAATATGGCCAGTTATCATATATGAACAAGGTCTTTATGATTATATCAACTAATAGTGATGCACACTAAATATTGACTTCTCCTACACATTCATAGTAATTAGTTCATTGCAAAAAATAACAATAAAAATATAATTCAACAAGAAACGAGGAATTACAGTATGAAACAATTATCCAAATGATGTTAGAGTGAAAAAATTAATCCAAATGGAAAAATATTATCCACATCAATGCCAACTTTAATATATAATAGGTTGAATCTGAGATGGAACAAGAACAAATATTAGAACAAAGAAAGGGTTTCCAAGTTCTACTATGGCCCATTAGAACTAAGAAACCATAATAGAACAAAGAAATGGTTTCCAAATTGCATTCAGAATTTTAGAAGCAACATCATTTCTGTGTTTGCACATTCTTTATCAAATAAGAAAAATCAACAAGGTGAGAAATAATTTGTTCCTGATGAGAAAAAAATCTTGGTTGTTGTATGTGCTTCTTTGCTATGGTTGTTATATTAGTTAAATTTCATCTTTATGTTGAATATATTTACATTGTAAATTATTTGTCCATTTTTTATAGGTTGCACTCAAATTTTAACAATCATAACTCATAATCATCCTTTCATCCCAAGTGAAACCTAGCAATAGTGCATGTTACTCCAGTTATGGAGACCAAAGGCCCAGGTATAACACAATAAATACTAATAGATAATGAGCATGTTGACAAAATCGATAAATGAGAGTTATATATTGCACTCTTTAAATTGATCAAGTTCATGGCTATTATTGAACCATGTGATTTAACTCACCCAATCAGAACCAACTAAGATGGTGCTTTCATAACAAACACAAGTAGTGAAGAGTGCCTTCTTAAATTAACCTAACCTTCTTTACCTTCATTAAAATCATCATTAATTATTTTAAAATTCATTTCAACTAATGATGCATCTACCTTTAGGTTCTTTTGCACAATATCTTTGCTTGTAACAATATATATTTTAGATATCTCATTTCTTCAATATCAATTTTTTAAATGGGCTAGAAGTGGATCCATGTGAGAAACGTTGAATGGTTCTTTTAAGTGAGCTAGACACCAAAATTTCTCTAGTGAATCAAAGAGCATAATCTCAACTAACTTTGTATTAAAGCTCCAATGTTTAACAGAATTCATGTTAATCTCATTCTCTTTAAACAGTGAAGGCCACTCTCTTTACGCAAGTAACTATGATATTTGTATATAGGGTTACCTAATCATCCTAAGAAGGGCTCCAAGATACAAATGCACCACTTATAACTAAGGCATTTGCAAATAAATAGTCATTTATGATGGGACACTTTCAACATAGAAATCAAGGATAGCATGTACTGTACCTAGCTCTACAATTTGTCTTGCTTGAGAGTAATGTCACTCTACCTGAATAGAGATACCTTAACAATTCCCTTAAATATCTCAACATATGCTCATGAAGGAAGAAGTGGCCTTCCGCTCAAGGATTCCTCGTCCTCATAAGAAATATCCTTTTGGTCATTTTTATACTGATAGCAGCTGGCTAAGAACATGAAAATGAAGAGATTGATCGCAGTGTCGCACTCAGAGAGGTTAGAAGCCAATAAAAGTAGTCTAAATGAGATTTGTTCAACTTTTTTGTGAACCAAAAACCCCCCTTGCATCTGCAACTAACCTTCTTAGTAATTGAAATAAGGAAGATGCTAATGAAACTAGAAACTCCTACAACACTCAGATTCACAGCAATACCCAGGCTTTTCATAGTGTCTGGCATCTAATCTTAAAAGTATTCTTGCATTCCTACCATTGCAAATACATCTGCTATGCCAAATAGCACATATTGTGGAAGTAGCAGAAAAATGCTCAAGGGAATTGTTGCATTGGGCAGGTCTATCAGTACATTGTCCTTTGCTACCTCAATTCTTCTAATCTCTATCAATGTGGCAAAAATCATTGATATAATGGAGAAATACATGCCAGTGCATATCCTTTGCAGCATAGTAATCCCCCATTCATTCCCTGTCAAGTGCCTTGCGATTGGAACAAAGATGCGGTCATAAACAAGCACCAATAGGATAATAGATAGGCTAGTAAAACACTGTAAGCTTGTAGCAGCGATCTCAAAATGTGTTCCAATATTTCTATCCATTGTGCTTCCCTATTTTTTGAAAAAATTTGAAGATTGTTCAAAGACAACCCCATACATCAAACATGCCATCCAAATTGGTAACAGCCCAAGAACATATTTCACCTCTTCAACCTCTTGGACTGTGCATAGTTGCCAATTGAAGGTTGTTTTACACTCATCATCCAACTCATCTTCAACAGTATCTTTCTCAAGAAACCTGAAAAATGAGAATGAGGATATGCATTACAAATATCTTAGTTCATCTAAAATTGAACATAACAGAGTGCAACCCACAAGAAGCAACAAGGACAAGACTAAAATAAAATAGAAATATGACTTAAGGATAGACTATACCTTACCCGTGGTTAGGAAGTAGCTATATCCTATACTATATCCTTAAACTAAATTTTCAGTCCACCCTCTTCCTACAAAATATTATATTAATTACCAATAATTTCAATATTCTCCATGTCAAATGGAAAAACCACTGTGACTCCAACAAATTGAGTCACGACAGTGGCCACTTTTAGCAATGTACAACAAATTTTGTGGCAATTATTTCCCATAGGTTTGTACTAATAAATGCAATATAACTAGATGTAAATTGATCAAGTCTAGAGAGGAATTACCTAAACTAATCAGTACGCAATTGTTGTCTTCTTGGTCCAAAAATCGAAACTTCTTTTTCTTCAATGCGATCTACGTTCTTTTCTTCCTAATAGGTGGAAATGTTCCATTTGTAAAATGTTGCAACAAAGACATGGACAATTCAAGTAAGAGGACTACCACCAGGTAGTTTATGCCAGTAAAAAAATTTCCCACACAAGAAGATAAGCAGTGCTATTACCATAGTCATAGCAGGAATGCCAATTCGTAGGCCCCATCCTATGTCATCTTGAATATATGTGAGTAAATCGAATCATGTAAGAGTACCAATGCAAATACTAAAATAGCACCAATTAAAGAATGAACTCTTGCACTTATTCTCTTCCGGGTCGTCCTCATCAAACTGATCGGCACCAAATGCTTGTAAACAGGGTTTGAAGCCTCATTTCCCCAAAGCAACCAAATAGATTGAGATGAAGAAAATCCCAGCCTGCTTCAGACTCATCAAAGTGGTGGAAAAAGTGGCCAATATAAATCCCTGTAACAATCCATCTCATGTAGTGTTTATTAGTAGGATTCCATGCACAAGATTAAAGCAGAAAAGGAACAATCATTTTCAAACCCTATTGTCCTTTTAAACATGGGTTCAATTCAACCAAATATATAGAAAAATCTTCCTGTGTCCATCAAAATTTTCATGAATCCACTGGAAAACAATTATAAAGATACTAAATTATCCATTATTTAATGCTGGAACACCAAAAAAAATATAAACCAATGGGATGTCATCAAGACATAAAATCGCATTCAGAATTTTAGAAGCAACATCATTTCTGTGTTTGCACATTATTTATCAAAGAAGACAAATCAACAAGGTGAGCAATAATTAGTTCCTGATGAGAAAAAAATCTTGGTTGTTGTATGTGCTTCTTTGCTATGGTTGTTATATTAATTAAATTTCATCTTTATGTTGAAGATATTTACATTGTAAATTATTTTTCCATTTGTTATGGGTTGCATGCAAAGTTTAACAATCATAACTCATAATCATCCTTTCATCCCAAGTGAAATCTAGCAGTAGTGCATGTTACTCCAGTTATGGAGACCAAAGATCCAGATATAACACAATAAATACTAATAGATAATGAGCATGTTGAAAAAATTGATAAATGAGAGTTATATATTGTAGTTCTTTAAATTGAACAAGCTCGTGGCTATTATTGAACCATGTGATTTAACTCACCCAATCAGAACCAACTAAGATGGTGCTTTCATAACAAACACAAGTAGTGAAGAGTGCCTTCTTAGATTAACCTAACCTTCTTTACCTTCATTAAAATCATCATTAATTATTTTAAAATGCATGTTAACTAATTATGCATCTACCATTAGGTTCTTTTGCACAATAGCTTCACTTGTAACAATATATATTTTAGATATCTCATTTCTTCAATATCAATTTTTAATACAGGCTAGAAGTGGATCCATGTGAGAAACGTTGAATGGTTCTTTTAAATGAGCTAGACACCAAACTTGCTCTAGTGAATCAAAGAGCATAATCTCAACTAACTTTGTATTAAAGCTCCAATGTTTAACAGAACTCATGTTAATCTCATTCTCTTTAAACAGTGAAGGCCACTCTCTTTACGCAAGTAACTGTGATATTTGTATATAGGGTTACCTAATCATCCTAAGAAGGGCTCCAAGATAAAAATGCACCACTTATAACTAAGGAATTTGCAAATAAACAGTCATTTATGATGGGACACTTTCAACATAGAAATCAAGGATAGCATGTACTGTACCTAGCTCTACAAGTTGTCTTGCCTGAGAGTAATGCCACTCTACCTGAACAGAGATACCTTAACAATTCCCTTAAATATCTCAACATATTCTCATGAATGAAGAAGTGACCTTCCGCTCAAGGATTCCTCGTCCTCATAAGAAATATCCTTTTGGGCTTTTTTATACTGATAGCAGCTGGCTAAGAACATGTAAATGCAGAGATTGATCACAGTTTCACACTCAGAAAGGCTCGAAGCCAATAAAAGTAATCTAAATGAGCTTTGTTCAAGTTATTTGTGAACCAGCAACCCCCCTTGTTTTGGCAAACAACCTTCTTAGTAACTAAAATAAGGAAGCTGCTAATGAAACTAGAAACTCCTACAACACTTAGATTCACAGCAATTCCCAGGATTTTCATAGTGTCTGGCATATGATCATAAAATTATTCTTGCATTCCTTCCATTGAAAATACATCCACTATGCCAAATAGCACATATTGTGGAAGCAGCAAAAAAATGCTCAAGGGAATTGTTGCATTGGACAGGTCTATTAGTACATTATCCTTTGTTACCTCGATTCTTCTAATATCTATCAATGCAGAAACAATCATTGATATAATGGAGAAAAACATGCCAGTGACAATCCTTTGCAGCATAGTAACCCCCTGTTCATTCCCTGTCAAGTGCCTTGTGATTGGAACAAAGATGCGGTCATAAACAGACACCAATAGGAGAATAGATAGGTTAGTAAAACATTGTAAGCTTGCAGCAGGGATCTAAAAATGTGTTCCAATATTTCTATCCATTTTGCTCCCCTGTTTTGTGAAAAATGTTGAAGATTGTACAAACACATCCCCATACATCAAACATGCCATCCAAATTGGTAACATCCCAAGAAAATATTTCACCTCTTCAACCTCTTGGACTATGCATAGTCGCCAATTGAAGGTTGTTTTACACTCATTGTCCAACTCATCTTCAACTGTAGCTTTGTCAAGAAACTTGAAAAATGCGAATGAGGATATGCATCACAAATATATCAGTTCATCTAATAAAGTCTATTATTGAACAACACAGTAGTAAAAGAAGCCAAAACTAAACTGAAATTAAACAAACAACCTTTACACATAAATACATTTGTGCTAGAATCATATCTTGCCACATTATAAAGAGAGAATTTTAGGATAACTAAGATCTTGTAAGTTCTTTCTAACAAGCTTGCATTGCTGCTTGCAAGGAAGAAAAAAATGGCACAGTTTTAAGGGAAAGGAAATATTAATTTGATTTGAGCCAATCGATCATGTCCACTTATTGACATAATCCTAAGCAGTAAGAAGAGTTAAAAATAGGCACAAAAAGACAGTAAAGAGCCCAAACAAACACATTAACCTAAGTTGAACTTGAACAAAAGCTTTAAACTACAACTTCAGGGCCTTATAACCGCCTCGGCCCTTCTAAAAAAATTATGAAGTTCTGGAATAACTCATGTCCTGTGTTTTCCTTCTGATAAAATGAGGCAGATACTTGCAGGAGCAAAAAAAAAAACCACACAATTCTAAGAATTTATAAGGAATGTTATGTTATTTTTCAGCTAATCAATCTTGACCAATTTTTGGCTGAGTCCTAACCCACAGAAAAATTTTATGACCTATCCAATCCAAAAAAGGCTAAAAGGAAGCTCCTACAATTGCTGAAAATATATATAATGTTCTTCACAAATGTTAATGTTGAAGAAAACTTCCTCAGGTCCTATTGCCAAGGAGAAAATGTTATTTTCACAATGCAGTTTTGATGGAGTAGAATTCATGATCACCTGCAGTAAGAATAACAAATCATAGGCCCCTTCAAACAACATAATGTTTTCAGACTTGACAGGAAAGTGAATAGAGCCCATTCAAAACAAAAAAGACACAAGTATATACTCCTCTTTAGTCATTTCCTTTCCTGTGTGACCTAAAGTTTTTTGGATACTTCCTAGATTATTATCCTCAAATTTTATTGTTTCCTTATTGCATAAACTTATGTACTTTGTCTGCATCCCATGATAGGGGAAAGTAGATGCATTCATATGCATCTTAGATCTTATACATTGGACTATCTTAATAAATTCCACAGCTAAGAAAAAGAAAATAGAATTAGACAAAGGAAAGTACCATCCTCCGTAACAAGCTTATAAAACAGTGTTTAATTTGCAATGGGATACAATCTAAGTTATAACTAGATAAGGAAGTTAATATAAATACTAAATCCAAATAAAAGTCAGTTGCATCCGCAAAAACCAATTTTTGGTTGCCAAATTCCCTGGAATTACTAGAAAAAAGCATTATTCCCACTTTGAATCTTCTTAAGTCCTCTGGAAATTCTCCACACCATGAATCTTTTAATCCCTAGAAGGCTAAAAAATTAGAGGCCTACAATTGTGACCAAAAGCAACAATAGCACAATTCAGAAAAAACTAAAAGCCTTCACTAGCATAGTCACAATAAAGCAAAGCCTTCATTAGCATATTCACAATAGAGCAAAGCCTCCACAAGCTTGCACCCAGGTTAAAGGAAATAATACCTTTCTGACAGCACAGGCACTCTTGATATGGAATCATCATTAAAGCTAAAAGAAGATAAACACTATAGACAACTTCCTTGAAGAAAATAAAGTATGAAATATCTGGCACTGGACAGGTAACCAACATAGGCAGTGAAGTAAATAAAGTGAATATCCCATATAATATTTATTGTTGCATTAAAATTGTGTTATCACTTGAATGCATTCATTTAGTGAGCTTAACATATTCGTAAGGACCTCTTTTCCTGGTTCCTGGTAAGCCACATAAACTATGTCAGCTCCAATCAAGTGCAAATAGACATTATCAAGAGGCGTTGAAATCATATATCTTTAAGCTAATGAACTATACATAATGAAAAGTTTGAAAATTTAAAAAAATATTGTTTTCTCACCTTATGTAATGCTTCAAAAAGGGATGAAATAATATAGTCTCATGGTTTCTTAACATATGACTCATTACATCCTTGTGCTTGTCCTTTATCCATGGCCAATTTTCCAGCTCGGAGAAGTTCTGGCATGCATGTTTAAAAGAACAACCGGTGATAAGTTTCTGGACATCTTTGACTCAAATATATTTGTCCTCCATTAGAGACAATATATGAAATACCTGAAACTGCATCCATCTGAACATCCTTGTGAAAATAGAACTTCAATAATGGAACAAGAATTGGCACAACCTGTCATCAAACCAAAATTGGTTACATAATTTAATAAAGAAAAGTGTCACCTACATTTACTAACAATGAATAATTCCATCAAATACCTGCCCAATCCATGGATATAATCCTTCTTTCAGTTCATCAACATAACAACAAAGCATGTTACATCCAGTAACCTTTTCTTCCAGTACACTTGTTCGGATGCCTATCGTTTTTTCCCCAATAGTGATGGTCTCCACACTATAGCTCAAAAAAATTAGTAAGGGTATCATCTTTCAATAGAACATACTTTATGAACACATTTTGTAGAATGGCATTCAAAACAACATCGGAGATGCCCTTCACAGCAAAAGATTCTAAACCTATGAGATATATATAAAACATTCATTTTGCATCGTAGATCTAAGTAAATTAGTGGATAAGCAACTGCAAGCAACTTAGATTCCGTCAGTTTCTCACTTTTGAAATAGACATAAGATATATGTAAAGGCATATGTACCATACCACAGAAAAAGGGAAGGGTACAACTGCAAGCAGCTAGGATTTATTTGGTTTCTTCCAGACAACAGTTCAACAACGCCAAACTCCAATTCCTACAATGCAATCGCAATTGTTTCCTTGATCATTTCTATCTTGAAATTAATTTCCATCGAATTGTCATGACAGGATGCATATCAACTTCTTTGATGTAATATTTTTGGAAAACAAAAGCAGCACAGTATGACCTACCTGTTTATCTTCTGTTTATTGTTTCTTACAAAGATGATGGATTTAAAATGAAGAGGCTCTCTTTTACTCATGTCAATTTGTAGGTTTGTAATTCAATGATATTTATAAGACAACTGTTACTAATAAATTTGAACATCAAAAGCTAAGATAAGATGATGATACCAGTAGTTAATTTGCATTTTAGAATTAACTATTGGTTTATTCCTCTAGTTACTTGAAGCTCTTGATGATGATACCAGTGTAGACATAAAAATTATAAATATAAGATTCTTGCTGTTGTTATAAATACAAGTCATTGCATAAGAAATACTGGAGATGGGTATGCTGAAATACAAGTCTGCTAACCTATGGGCAACAAATGGCCCAGCTAGTGCTAATACTATAACGTAAAATTAAAGAGGATACATACCCTATAGTAAGGTTATTGATATACCTCGACCTGCTAATTCTCAATGACACTGGTCAGATGCTTCAAGATATATCTTTGATTAATCCGGTTGCCCAATTCAAAGGGTTTATAGTCTTTACCAGGGATATTTTCAACAACAACTCAAAGACCTAATCTGAAACTAAATCTAACATGATCAGATTTGAAAGCATATGAAAAAACAGTTTGTGTTGTGTTCTTAACTCAATACATGAGCAGGTGAAAGACTGGATAAATTCATTAGTACCAGCCCTTCCCTGGAAAGAGGAAATGAAAAATAATGCAAAATCATGAGAGAATGAAATTCAGTGATTTTGCTGAATCCAAGCACAACGGGAAGTCGATGAATTGAAAAAATGGAACAACCTTCGTACATGTCATCTGGATTGAACTTTGTAGGTTCAGTTGCAATTATCTTGTAAAATTTCTTGTCTATCTCAACAAAGGATTCATTATATAAAATTTGAAATTTTTATCCCTTGCAGCTTCCAGGTGTAGATCATATCTAAGGCTCAATGTTGTCAATAAAGTTGCATACTAAAATCCAGACCAACTGGACCCTGGTTCACTGGTGAGGTTAATAGAATATTAAACTAGCACCATGGATCTATTCAACTCTGTGGTCTGCCATAGCCAAATAGGATCCACTTCAAAGGGATGATGCCAGGTGCAAGTCTAGGGTAATTTTGGTGGAATAGTTACACCTTTGATCCTGCACTTAGAGTGAAACAAAATCTGCTATATGTGGTGCAACGATTTTAATGGTAAAGAATAATAAGACCATAAATTTTTAAATAGTTGACAGAAGATTCACTAAAGACTAATTCCATGCATAACAATCTCAGGGTGGACAAAAGAATACAAAGACACACCTGAACAATTCCTGCAAAAGAGCTAATCCATCCATGAGTCGTTGTGAGAGGCACAATGGCAACATACATTACAATTCTATTGGCATTACAAAGTGACAACCCCAGAGCCATCATGACAACAACTTTGGCTCTCTCTGATGTGAGAAACTCCATCAATTTTGATGGCCTTGAGGCATATATAAGTGCACTTAATCCAATACCATCATCTTGGAAACCTATATCGGCTCCTGATGCCACATGTGTGTGAACCTGCTATGCTACAATCCTTGGCCTAAACACCCCTAATCTACAACATCTATTTATGCGCTTATTAGCAATTGAATTTTCACCTATAACCATCTTTTGGCTTGTGGAATTTCTGAACTTTAGCAGGCCCTTCTTAGCCTGCCAGTTGACTTGATCCTCCAATGTTGAATTCAGAGCAAGTAAAGAAGATTTTTTATGTTCGATTCTTGCTACCTCTCCGGAACTAGAACTCAATTGAAGATTCTTGTTGCCCTAATGCAATCGTCAATGCGTGCAAAACCATATCTTGGCATCCTGCATAGAATCTGGCACAGTGCACCTCCCGTGAACTAAATGCGTGCAGAACCAGATCTTGGAATCCTGCATATAATCTGGCACCGTGCACCTCCAATAGTCAAATTCCAAGCCTCTTCCAAGCCCCAACAATTGAAATGGGGGCGAATCCCTCCCCGACCCAGTAAATTCTGGCGAATGCCATTAAATTTTTGTTGAACCTCCAACTTCAAAGCCCCAACCAGTGAAAATGGGGGCGAATCACTCCAATCTCTCCCCTGACCCAGTAAAATCCAAGCGAATTCCATTGAAATAAGCTCCAAACCAGAAAATCGAGAGTCGAATTTCATGGTTTAAGTTTTAAGCGCATTTATTTTGTTAGGCTAACACTTAATAAATAATTATTGGGCTAACTATATAAAACTATAGAAAATAGGTTTTAAATAAAAAATTTGCCTTACCAAAATTTAAAATCCCTTACAATTCGCCTTTGGGCTAAAATTCACCCCTAAAATTTTCCCTGCCTCTTGCTCTCTTGGGTATGGTTATTCTAGGGAGTTCAATCTCTGGTCTGACAGGGTTTTCTTTAGGGGTAGGCAGGGCAGGATTAACAAATATGTCCCAAGTTATCTGGTGTTTTCCTAGCTCATGAATGATAATCAATTTAATCAAGCCATGGTGGCTGAAAATTGCTCGGGGGTTTTTGGCTATTCTAATTTGAGAAATAGTATTGTGCAATACAGAATTTAGGAAAAAGGGCAAGTTAACTGAAAATTTTCGCTTGAGAACAGCTAATAGTTTAAGTTGGCAGGACTTTACCACATCCTGGCATCCATCGCATGTGATATATCTTTGAATGACCACTACTAATTCTTGCCAAGGCTGCTGCAAGGACGCAGGGTTAATACCCTTCCCTTTTCGTTCTAATGGTTTGCCTAGGTCCTGGTACACTAAGATTTCTTCTTGTAGAAGAACATGTTTTTCAATCCATCTCTCTCCTTCTGTTGGTAGTCCAGAGACCTTAGCGACGATTTCCTTGGTGACCAATATAATTCTTCCTCTGACTATGGTATTCCCTTCCCACAAGTTTTGCAAGAATTCAACTGTTATCTCTATGTTAAACCCTTATATTCTGTGTAGATATGGAATCCATCCAACTTGCTGGAGAATGGTGCGAGATGATTTTGAGACTTGGGAGGTTGTGGGTTCATTGCGGAGAGAATTCCCACCCATGGCTAATGTGTTATCCGAACTAGTTTCTTCTTCTGTCTGTGTTTCTTTTGGCCCTATTGGTTAAAACAACACACTGCATGCATTTTTTTTAAACATTTATTATATAAAAAAATTCAACCTCATATTGTAAATGCAATGATCTTTTAGCCCAATCAACATATCCTAAGGGAGTTGCATGGGTAATTCGAATTCTTATTCATTATGGATATCTATACCCCCTCCATCGGGAGAAGGGCGTCCACAGCCTTAAGCTCAAGAGATGAAGAAAGAATGCAACAATCATGAATGCATATGAGGAAAAGGTCAGAAGTCAGTAATCATCACAACTATACGAGAGGAGGGTGTCCATGGCCTTGGAGCTCAAGAAAAGAGTAAATATTGCAACAATCATGAATGCATACAAGGCAAGGGTCAGAAGTTGATAATCATCACAACTGTACATCAGGTGGAAATGACTGAAGAAGGGGAGAAAAGTGGAATAAAAATTATTATGACAGGATGTCCTATTTTGACAGTGTAGCATGACGGAAGCATGACAAGTGACAGATTATTATTGGTGTTTCCATCCCTTAATTCAAAACATGAAAATATAATTCAGTCATATTTAATTATGCGAGTAGGTAGTGATAACACTTATTCAAGTAGTACATTTATATCGGAAATGGATTAATAGGAAATAAGGCATATAAAATTAATTCGCTATTGTCAGAAAAATACTTCCATACCACAAGCAGAGCCACTGCTGCCAGCAGGCGTTCATTGCCTCGACAAGGTTGCTATTCTAACCTGGAAATAAGCTAGAATCCTCTATTTAAAAGTAGACATTTTTCTTATTTTATGGAGAGATCACTATGCTGGTGTGGTGGCCAAATAGTCATAGTGTCATTCACTGGGATTGTAACAGAGTGATCAGGCCAGTTCGTGATGAGACCTCCTATCCTTCAAGAAGTTTGAGTTGTCGAGAAGGTCACTACCCTAGTGTGTTGGCCATTATGGGAATGCCACCTATTAAACCCTTATGATCATGGTAGGCTAGCTCGTGATGAGACCCCCTATTCTCTCTTAAAAATTTGCATATAGACATAATATTTTATTTTTGAAAAATAGTAATTTTGCTTTATTTATGGAGATACCACTGTGCTGGTGTGGTGGCCAGACAGTCATAGTGCCATTCACGGGGATTATAACAAATTGATCAGGGTGGCTCGTGATGATACCTCCTGTCCTTCAATCAATTTTATCTATCAAGAAGGTCACTTCCCTGGTGTGTTGACCATTGTGGGAATGTCACCTATTAAACCCTTATGATCATGGTAGGTTGGCTCATGATGAGACCCCCTATTATCTCTTAAAAAATTGCACATAGACAATATTTTCTTGCTCTTTATACATGGAGGGAGGGTCATTAACTCCTTAATAGTTAGGGATGGCGTGAGAAGTAAAAAGAATTACAATACAATTAATACTCTTTATTCCTATATCCTCGTGTTAAAGAGAATTACTACTTGAGAGTGTAGAAAGATATACTAGCATAATACTATGGAAATGAATTATGTGATAATATGTTTGAACAGGAGATGTCCAGCCCTTCATTTCATAGCTAAACCATGTCAGCTTCCAGAGTAGATATTTCCATCAAAGTTTCAAAGGACCGTCATATTAATAATATCACTTCTTTTCTTCTCTTTAGGTGCCAATTCCTTTCCAAAAATGGCTTTTATGGCAAGGATATGTAAAGGGGAAGTGGATATTAAAAAAGAGATCATCACAAGTAAGAAAATAAAAAAACATGCTTAGAAAAGAAATCAACCATTCCATTCGATTGAACAACAAGTGTTCAATTGGATTGGATGACAGTTGTTCATTTGATTGAACAACAAAAATAAAATCACACAAAAACACAGTTGTTCAATTGAATTGAACAACAACTGTTCAATTCAATTAAACAATAGTTGTTCAATTGGATTGAAAATCAACCTTTCAAAGGTTTGAACAACACAAATAAACATACACAAACATGACCATTTAATTGAATTAAACAATAGTTGTTCAATTCAATTGAACATCAGTTGTTCAATTGGATTGAACAACAGCCATTCAAAGGTTCAAACAAAAATAAATAAACACACGAAAAACACGTTCGTTCAATTGAATTGAACAATAACTGTTCAATTCGATTTAACAACAACTGTTCAATTGGATTTGAACAACAACCATTCAAAGGTTTGAAAAACAAAAATAAACACACAAAACACGGTCGTTCAATTGAATTTAATAGTAGTTGTTCAATTCAATTGAACAACAGTTGTTCAATTGGATTGAACAGTAGCTGTTCAAAGGTTTGAACAACAAAAATAAACACACAAAAAACAAGGCTATTCAATTCGATTGAACAACAACCATTCAAAGGATTGAATAGGAAAACACACAAAAGAAAGAATAAGAGAAAAAAATGCAACAGTGAGCATGAAAAGGAGATGGAATGTACAACAATGAGAAAAACTAGAAATTGTAGGAAACATATATACAATATTTACAAGCAGAAATAAAAAAATTTCATGAACTTAAAGTTGCGGGTCCATCAACCCCTGTAGCTAAAATTTGGATGGTGGGATCATCATGCACCTACTGGTAGAAAGACTCTTTTGTAAGTGGTTTATGATAAAGGCACACCCGGTGTCCATTGACTCGGAAGGTGGAGCCAAATCCATCTATGGTAGTCAAGGTAATGCAACCATTGTTGTGTACTTCCTAAATTTCATATGGACCGAGCCAACTTGTTTGTAACTTACCTGGGAAGTATTGGAATCTGGAGTCGTAGAGGAGTGCCTAATCTCCTTTCTAGAATGTATTCTTTTTTATGAGGTTTCCATGCCACTTAGCTCGTTGTTGTTGAATAATTGTTGTGTGTTGTAGATAAATTATTCGTGCTTCATCTAATTCATTTATTTGCTGGAGTCTTCTAGTTTGGGCCTCTGTCAAATCTAGCCCCACTTCCTGGGCTGTTCATAGAGTCTTTATTTTGAATTCAATAGGAAAAATTGGTTCCCTTCCAAATACCAGATGGTATGGATAATATCTAGTGGTGTTTATTCATGTTGTTCGGTAAGCCCACAATGCCTTTGGTAGTCTAGTAGCCCAATCCTGATGATGTGTTGAGACTGTTTTAGTGAGAATTGCCTCAAGGACTTTGTTGGTGCTTTCAACCTGCCTATTCGCCTGCGGGTGGTAGGGAGAGGTGACTCTATGGGTGACATGGTGGTTCTTTAGAGTGGTCGTAATTTTATTTCCCAAAAATTGTGCCCCCCCCATCAATTATCACTTCCCGAGGTAAGCCATACCACACAAATAGCTCAAAAATAAAATTGATCGCAGATTCTTTTGTAGCCCTTGATAAAGCCATTGTTTCTACCCACTTCGTCACATAATCTATGGCAACCAGTATGTAGATCTTCAGATTTTATGGTGGGTTGAATGGTCCAAAAAAGTGCAGTGTCCACCTTTCGAAATGTTCCACTACTGACTATGGCTGTAATGGCATTTCACCAGCTTGGCCAGGGCGGCCCATTATTTGGAAACTATTGCAGGCTTGGACATATTTCTTGGCATATTTAAAAATTATATGCCAATAATAAACCATTTGCAATACTTTGTGCCCAACCCCGTGATAAGCAAAAAGGCCACCACAAGGTTCATCATGACAGGCCCTTAGGATGTCGTAAATCTCGTCTTCTCTGATGTTTGCGTATATGCATGTCATCTCCTGTATGAAAAAGATATCCACCGATCTAGGAGAATCTAGCACTGCGTTGAAAAATCGGCTTTTTTTCCTTTGATGTCAGGTGTCTTGGAAGCTTCCCTACTGCCAAATAATTTGCTACATCTGCATACCATGGTGTTTTTACTACTACAGCAAAAAAATTCTCATCAGGGAACTGATCGTCCACCGCTAGTGGGTCATCTAACTTTGGAACTCTAGACAGGAAATCTGCAACTACGTTCTCCTTCCTTGGGTGGTCCTTGATAGTTATATCAAACTCCTGTAAAATAAACAACTAACGAGTCACTCTTCCATTTTTAATAGGTTTATTGGCTAAGTATCTAATGATGGAGTGATCAGTATATAGGAATACTTGATAGCCATTTATATAATGTCTAACTTTATTAATAGCATAAATGACAGCCAAGAACTCCTTTTCAGTTACTGTATAGTTTAATTCGGCAGAAATGAGATTCTTGCTAATATAGTAAATATCATAGGGCTTTTTGTCTTCTTCTTGACCGAGAACTGCCCCTATCACTGTTTCGGATGCATTTGAGGAAATTCTAAAGGGTAGCTCCCAATTGGGGCCACGTAAGACTGGTGCAGTCGAGACCAGTTTCTTAAAATCTAAAAAATCAGTGTCACATTTATCAGACCAATGGAATTCAACATTTCCAGTTAATGCATACAAAGGCACAACAATTTGTGATAAATTCTTTATAAACCTATGGTAGTACCCTGCATACCCAAGGAAACTACGTACCTCTGTCTAAGTGCAAGGTGTGGCTAATAAAAGAATTACCTCTATCTTTGACGAATCTACCTGTATTCCAGTTGAAGAGATGTAGTGCCCTAGGATTACTCCTTCGGTCATCATCATGTGACATTTTTCGTTGCTCAAACACATTTTGGTAGCAATACATCATTCTAATACTTTTTCTAGTGTTTGTAGTTCTTGATCAAAATCATCTCCATATGGAGTAAAGTCGTCCATGTAAATTTCGAGTCCTTCATTTATTAAATCAGAAAAAATGTTGAGTATGGCTCTTTGAAACGTTATTGGCGCATTGCATAACCCGAACGGTAATACCCTATAGGAAAATTTACCCCATGGGCAGGTAAAGGTCATTTTATCTTGGTCTTCAAGGGCTATCTAGATTTGATTGTAACCACTGAACCCATCAAGGAAAGATAAGAATCGATTTCCTGCTAATGTATCAAGGACCTGATCAATAAAAGGAAGGGGGGAGTGGTATTTCTATGTTTCTTTATTCAGTTCTTTGTAATCCACACACATTCTACACTTCCCATTCTTCTTAGGAACGACTACCAAAGGAGAGGCCCATTTTCTGTCTGAAATAGGATAAATGAAGTTTACATCTAGCAGCTTTTGCAATTAATCTTTTACAATGTCTTTCAGATGCGGGTTTAACCTCCTTTGAGGTTGTCGAATAGGTCGAGCATCCTTGTCAGTATAAATGTGATGTGTGCATAGATGAGGATCTATGCCCTTCATGTCTAGGTAGTCCAAAGAAAATGCTCCCTTATATTTCTAGAAAACCTTAATGAGCTTTTGTTGTTGGTTACTATCCAAACTACCATTGATATTTAAAATCTTTCCTGGCTCAGTTTCAATTGGTATGTTGTTGAAAAAAATATTCATGGGTATGTGCTGATTATCGATGTCTGCCAAGGGGTCTTCCTGTGCTTCATTATCAAGAACTACTTTTAACATTTGGCATTTTAAATTTTCAGAAGCATATGGCTGATTCATGAAGTTATTTATTACATCATCTTCAGTTTGATCTTTGAATTCAAGTGCTTCAACTATTGTCAGTGGTGAACGGATTTTTTGTTCCCAGTATGTATGTGGTTATTTGTGAATATTTACAGTGGGAAGACTCAAGGTCTCCCCAGTATGAGTGGGTGTCCATCTAACCTAATTTTTGGGTTAATAACTAAAAATTCTGCCGGATAATCCCATGAGTCAGCAAGTTTAATATTCCTTCTGGTTTGATAATAGATATGTCAGCAAGTTCCAGCAAGGTAGATGTGGATTCTAACATTGTTATAACTAACTTCTCGTAGGTTTCTATAGTTAAGATGTTGATGGCCGCCCCTAAATTGACTAGTGTGTTCGAAAAGGAGTGGCCAAATATTTGTACAGTAAATATGGGGTTCCCTGGATCCTCGTATTTTACTGGTGTTTCTTTACCCAAGAGTAATTCTGACAGTGCTCCCATTACATGAACAGTTGGTATGGTTTTTTCTTTCCTCACTTGCTTTTTCTGCACAGCTCTTTAATTGTCTTGGCATAGATAGGAATGCCTTGTATATCCTGTAGAAGAGGAATTTTAATGCAAAGGTTTTTTAATTCCCCTAGCAAATCAAAATCTAAAGAGACTATTGTTTTATGCAATGCTAATCTCTCAGGGAATGGAGGGGAGGAAATAATAAGGTTTTCAATGTCTTTTTGGTCAATTGTGTCCCTCCCCTTCTCTACCTCTGTTTCTATCATAGTTGATTGTTTAGGTGTTTTTGGAATTTCAGACTCAAGTTGTGGCAAGGTCGTATCTTCATTAGGTGAAATAACGCATCCTGATCTCAGCCTAAGTTCATTGCATTGCTTCTTTTCAGTTTCGGGGTTTGGGTTTTCGACAATCTGGACTAACTGAACTGGTCTGTTATTAGGATTAGGATTGGGTTGAGTTGTTAGTTAAGGACGCATGATAGGTTGAGGATTGTGTTGGACTGGGTATGGATCCGGTAGTGTAGGTTGATTTTGAGCCCCTGTCCCCATCAGTAGACTGGTCATTCCCAGGGTTTGTTTCCATTTTTTAGACCAATTTGTATTCTGTGAAGTGGAGGCAAGCCACTGGGACTGATATGGAATTTTTTTCTAGTAAGGAGGAGAACAAGGAAAACTTGACCAATTATTACCTGAAGAGGGTTGTGTTTGCCAAGGAGGCATGGAAAATTATTGGGATGGCTAGGCAGAAAAATATGATTGGTTCTTCCATGCTGTTGTAGGGTTTTGTTGATTAAATTGTGGATAAGAAAATAACATAGGCAAGTCTTGTGGCATAAATGGTCATGTTTGCCACTGTCGATGATGATTCATTAGATAGACTAGTTTTGTCTCTTCTTCTGTCTCTTTAAAAACCACTTTCAACCCTGGAAGTGAAGGGCAATGGTCAGTGGCATGGTCCTTGGTAAAAATAGCGCATGTCTGGACCATGTCTATTGGACATTTCCATTGGCTGTGCTTCTTCGGATAGCATGGACAAAAACCAGCCAAGTTTTTTTCTGCTATGGCTTGATTTTGCTTGGCTTGTAGGACATCTAACTACATTGTCAGGGTGCCCAAGATATTGGTTTTAAAATCTTCTAAAATATTACTGAATTCTTCTCTGGTCACATTGCCACCGGCTTGTTTATAATTCCTTGTAGTTGAGTCTCGTCCGGGTTGCCTACTTCCCGTACTACCTCAAGAACACCTAATGCACAGTGCAATAATTTCATCATATTATTCTTGATAGATTTCCCCTTTTCCCATTATATTAAGTGTTTCGACCCATTCTTCTTTCATTCCCTTAATCATTGTTGCTTTTAGGATATCTTTAGACAGTGTAGTATATGGAGATATTTGCAAGTTATATTGAAATATTTCAACATATTCTTCTAATGTCTCATTGTCTCTTGTAGACATATTGAAGATTTTGTCTTTTAGTTCTCGAGTCCGACAGTAGTCTTGATATTTGTTAAGAAAATATTTTTTCATCTGATCCCAACTATTAATGGTTCCTCCACCGAGCCCCATAAACCAACATAATGTTGTCCACTTCAAAGTAGAGGGAAATAATTTTATTTTCTAAGGGTCAGTGGTGTATTCATATCCCCTACATATGACATCAAATTCAAATAAGAATGCATCCGGATCTTCTAAGGTCAGCCCATGGAAGGTAAATATGATTTGTAATGGAATGGATTTCATAGGGGCATTTGCGGCCGGATCAACAATGGGATACTCCAATGTTGATGTCTGCCTCTAATTTTGGTTGTTTTCCATTTGATCAAAGATATGCCAGTAATCTTGAGGGATTTCATTTTCTGGGGGAATAATCTAAGTGGAATTAGGGAGTGGATGTGGAGGAAGCCTCACAACACTTCCCCTATCTGGGATACTGGGTGTCTCTGTCTCAACCACTCTCTCAGGGGATCTAATCGTTGGAGTTTTTACTTGTACTGCACTGTTTTCTTCTCCCTCTCCTTCCTGTAAATTGCAAGAATTTCCCTCTCTTGAAGGGTCAAGACTTACATGCTCAGCAATATGAAGGCTTTATTCAAACCCTTATGTTTCACTATGAATCTCGACATGGGCTACAAATGGTGAGTCTGTTGTTTGAGGGACTGTAGTAGGACTCTATGTAGGAATGGTTCTGGGTCCTACAGATGCCTGGGATTTAGCCTTAATGATTTATTCTATATAATTTGTTCTGCCAAGGACCATCGATCCTTTTGGTTTTGTGGATTTAAGTGGGGAATTTTGATCTAATTCTATCTTTTTCTTCCTAGCCATAAAACAAGCACACCTATCCCACTAACCTCTACACAATTGTTGAGAAGAGGGATGGAGAGCAAGCATTTTTCTTGCTGGTACGCAGGTTCTCACCTCTCGTTTTCAATACCCTATTATTTCACAGCAAAAGGAAAAATAAATAAAGGACATCACTCTTAAACACTCTCCCTAACAACAACGCCAAAATGTTGGGTCATAAAGGTGATTGTTTAAAGGTAACCTTAATGCTTCTCATTCATTATCAACCTAGGGAAAGTCTTGTTATTTCAAGAGTGTAAGAAAAGTATATGCAAGTGACATCGTAGGTTAACTACTCGAAATCATCATAAGGGATATGTCTAATTCTCGAAGTTCAATCAAACCAACCTGAAGGTGAATTATGAAACGTTCGGACTATTCAAAAGAGCTAACTCTGTCTAAGTTGATGCAGACATAACTATCCAAGACTGAAAATAATAAATTTCAATTGAACAACACACTTTGAGGAATTGAACAACTACCTTAATGAATTGAACAACAATTCTAATAAATTGAAAAACAATCAATTATTCTATATTTTTCAATGGAATTCCCTTTTAATCAACTAATAACATCCTTCTAAATTAAACATCAACCAAACGCTCATAATTATGGTGAAAACATCCAAACATTAACTATATGCAGAATTGAACAGCAACCGTGTTGAAACTAGTCTAACAATTGTTAAAGCATTGATTCTAGATAAGAGGACATGAATGGTAAACCAGTCTAGTGAAGAGGAAGCTATAACATCTCACACTCACAATTAACCAATTAAAATATATATTATGAAACACAATGGATAACTGGAAACACAAATTCTGTAAATAAATGTATAGCACAGAAGTAACAGAAGAACCTGACTGGGCCCAAAGCCACTAGAAGCCTACTGCTAAGGAATACTCATAGGTTGTTTATTCCAAAAATACCAAATTATTCATTAATCCACCGAGAAATACATTAGTACAAAACTTGACGATTTTGTCCGAATACGTTTATTACAGGAAGATTATATTACAGCAGTTGTCTTTTGTCTTGTTCATCTTCGGCCTTTTATAGCTTAAAGGTGAATTCAAAAGTAGTAACAGATACTTCTCATTATGATATCTTGTTGCTTCATGGCTATCGATTGAGCACTCCAAGAATGGGTGTGCCTCTACATCTTCTGCTGATTCATAGCAGTCGATATGATTCTGTTCGCCTTCCTTGTCTGCTGCCTTTTGGTCGTCTGGTCAGCAGTTTGGTTGTTTTGCTTCCCTATTAATAAAGACAGTGAAAAATCAGTTTTTACGTTATTAAACACTCCTTTTGTCATTAGTCCACTTTTCCTTTCTTTCACATTATTTTCCTTTACTTTATTGCTAAGATGAAGGGAAAATATATAAAAGTACATGACAAATTGTGGTAAAGATGGGGGTGAAATGTACCTTCTTCTTGGCCCAAAATACACCACCAAGTGGGTGTGTCCGAGAACTGGGAGGATTCCCCCTCGCACTTTTTCTCTCAATAGGTTTCCCACTAGTCCTTGACATGGCGGGTGGCTTTGAGGAGTGAAAAAGTAATATTTTCCCAATTGGAAAAGTCATGAACCAAAAAATATCCTTCTAATAGATTCAACCATATATATACGACATCTGCATCTATTTGGCCCTTAAATATGGCAATGTCAAAGTTAACTTGTACCTTAAAAGGAGTGGCACCTCCAGAGTGGCTGTCAGATGAATATGCGTCACCAGTGGGTAGCCGTCGAAGGATCTGGGAAAAGTTATCCATCATCACATTCCTTTGTTTTTCTGGGGCCTCCTCGAGAAATATTTTGATAGGATCACCTGCTCCCTCTTCTTTATTTTCCTCCTCCATAGGAGGTCGTCAGGGTTTGCGAGGCTAATCCTTTAAAGATTCAACGAGATCGAGACATAACATGCAAACAAAGATCGAGAAAGAGCAAACCACTCTGATAACATTGATACAAATTTACGAAGGAATGTAATATAATACGGAAATAAACATAAATATAGATATTCAAAAGGAAATATACTTCATTTCATTAATATCAAATAACCAAAATAAGATTACAAACATAATGGAAATAAACTAGCTCAGGTGATGGTAGCTTATCTATGAGAAGATATGTGGCAGCTACATGCTTATGAATTTTGTTACAATGAGGCTCAAGGGCCTTTTTACTATTGAACAACATGGGAAAACCCTAAAAAACCAAAACCCTAACCCCAGGATATGGAACAACAAAAGTTTGTGGGTCCCGTTAGGGTTAGTTGGGCATCCAAATTCCCGTGATCGTAACTTGGTCATATTATCTCAGTTTGGTACATACAAATTATCATTTTAAATATCTCTCTGAGTACTACAAGATTTTCTACAGGCCCTTGCCTATGCTTATGAGCCTAGTGCAGACCTCAAAAAAACGTCGTTTAGGGGGTCAAAACTGCTCTGAAAGTTTAGGACTTGAAAAAACTACTAAAAATAGTAAATGTGGATATAAAGAAGGAAAATGATGAAACTGAATGGAGGTAAAGGCGGAATAGGTGGGTGGCCACCAATATCCACCTAGATCAAGTAAATAGCTACATTCTTGGGAAGAAAACCTACATGCAAACAAGGAGGGCACACTTTCAAAGCACGAAGGGGGATCAAGGGTAATTCAGGGCTTTGTAGTGCGCTCATGCACTCAAGAAAGAGACAGAACACCATCAAGGGTGCAAATGCACACTCCAAAGGGATGAAGGAGTGAGTTTTTAGGCCTTCAGGCCTTCATAGTGCGCTCAAAGAGACAAAGGGGGAACACTAGCTCACTCTGAAGAGATGAAGGGAAAAATCTTCGGGCCTTCAGGGTGCACTCTTGTGCTCAAGGGTAAGGAGGGCACACTATTGCATTCCAAAGGGAAAAAGGGAAAAAATTCAAGCCTTCGGGGTGCGCTCATGTGCTTAGGGAGTGTGCATTTCTTCGTGATGAAGGAATGCACTCAAGAGGCAAACTTGTCTTTTCTGGGTGCACTTTTCAGAATTGATCAAGGTTTGGGTTCTAGAAGTTTACTTTTCCAAAGGAAAGCTCAAGGAACATTCTAACATCAATATTACATAATGGAAATGAGAAGAATAAATATCTACAATATTTTATGGATGTTGACACACTCATGGTTAGAATGTGAAGGGTAAAGGAACATGCAGAGTTTCAGCCCGCCACAACAGATTAACACTTTTAGAAACAAGATTGAACATAAATGTCAGTAAAAATACTGAAAAAATAAAATACTAAAAATAAAAATAAATAAATAAATAAAAATTCCAGTAAGGAAAGCAAGACCGACAGTGAAATCATGAAAGGAAATCAACATATTCAACATGCAAAACTTACTTGTAGCAAGAATTTACGAAGATTTTATTGATCCACATATGTGCACCCACCCCAGATGAGAATAATTATGAAAATGAATGATTAGATGGGTTAACTTAAAAGATATTACATTAAAAAATATTTCATACCTGCTCACCACCTGTCGACAAGTGAATGCATTAGTTGAAGGAAGTTAAGTGGGGCTCCTTTTTTTTCAGGAGTGCACCCACTTGCAATAGAAAGACTTATGCATGCATTCAATAAGGGTGCATGTCTTCAACATGAAGGAATGTGCCCAAGGAGGGCGCACTTGTTAAGCATGAAGGAGTGCACTCAAGGAGGGTGCACTTCTTCAACCCAAAGGATTGCGCTCAACACAAGAGTATGTCTTCGTCAATTGGAAGTGTGAATTTTCCTTTAAGGGAACTTTTCTTGCTTTTGTTTTTTTTTTGTGCTTTTGAGTGATTTTCGAGCATGTGCATGGTGAAAAGGCTAGTTTCTAAGTCAATAAAATTCATAAGTCCACCTAACCATGGGTTAGATAACACAAGTGCTTCTAAGGGTTAGGTGATGAAACTTAGGAAAAATTGACCTAGGAGGATGCAACACTAGGATAAAAAACACAAATAACAAATCAAACAACACGATGACACTAAGGGGCTTGAAACGAGAGTTCATGTAGGCTCCAAAATTGACTTAGGCTAAAATTTTGAAGGGTCACTGTCACAATGACAAAATAAACCATAACAATGACTGAAAATAAATATCATAAACATTGATGGAATCAAACCACACCAATATGTCTGGAAATTATCATTCATTCCATAGTCAAAAAAAGAACTTCTTTGTTACAAAAAATATTCATGTTCCACCCTATGGCTCACATCTCCTCCTCTGTTCAAAATTAGGAGTTTAGATATAAAAATTGATGTAGTAGCCATATCCAATAGAACTAACACTGTATCATTAAAAAATAATTGATTTTTTTTTTTTTTTTTTTTTTGGCCTGATAGCCAATAAAAAGGAAACAAGTAACCAGAGATAATCACTAACAAGAGAATTGTTGGTAGCAGGTTCCAATTTCAGGAAAATGCATCCCATGAGCATAAAAATAATATATATTATCAACAAATTCACGTGTGATAAATATAAAAAAAATATTTAAGAAAACAATATAAGACGAGATAAGGATGTTACATAATTTAGAATTTTGTAACATCTTGTAGCGAGGTAACCAATACGTAAGTATATATTTATGAGTACAATGTGTAATAATGTGTAAGTAATTAATTTCTTTTATTGATAAATCCGAATGGTGATATCATGGCCTTCGTGAAAGTTGCTTATAAAAGCATTGAATGGTCAGGAAGGAATTGGGTCATGTCTTTTGACCCTAAATACTTTTATAAATTGATGCAGGGGCATTAGGCCCAAGACACTTTTTGTACTTAAATAAACCTAAAGGGGGGTCTCATGTTTTGTTTCCCCATGTAAATATTCATAGTTGAGTTATTTTAGTTAATTTGAAAAGAAAATATTGTAACTGCCCGAATGATTGATGGGCACCTGAAGAGATGGCCAGTTTCAGAAGTTAGGATAGCTTTAGGAGTCCAAGAGTCATCAAAGAAGTGAATCGATTGATTTCCAATATGTATAAAAATAAACCTCTGTGATAGAGTCGAGAGAGCTGCACAGACCTTCACAGACCTGCATAGAGAGCTGCATAGGGGAGGAAGGCCATCAAATTGAAGATCTGGCTAGCTAGTGGTTGTAATTCAATCCATTGTGTAAATAAGAAATGTTTCAGTATATTTGTGCCTTGTGGATTTAATTTATGTCTGAATGTATATCTGCTTTGCTTGAATAAGTTCTGTGTGAATATATGCATGCATCCTGGTGGAGAATAATTGAAATTCGTGATAATTAAGAACCTGTGATGGGACTAATGGTGCTCTACATGCAGTTAGCGGAATCGATGTAAATACTTTCGACACTGTCGACAGGGGATTTATAGAGCCATGAGTGTGGGCCACAACAGAGGCATGGCTTTAACCCACGCATAACAATAGTGGCGTTCATCGGACGAGCATTGTATAACGAGGAACGAGGTTGTAATGTGAAGAAATACAGTGTTGAGATTGTAACAAGGAAGAGTGATCCTACAGTCATGTGGGGAGCTAGCGAATGGAACTATGCTTGATGGAACCTTACGCGATATAAGAGGAACCTGGAGTAGGGAATCGTGACTGAAGGAACAGTAACGCCAGTTTAGAGTTGAACAATGGGTTTCATCGCACCACCTATTGTCGGCAAGCGGTATTTGAAGAGTTGTGAGCGATTCCATAGAAAGCTCGACACATGGCATAAGGCAAGGTTGAAAAACCGCCTTCTACTGCGCACCATCGCGCATTAAAGTTCGTATCAGGACGCCGAGCAATATCGATACAATCCGTCGATCTGGAGGGAAGCCATCAGATGGTGATCGCTCGATGAAGAGACGTGGACGATAACCGAGGTACGGGTGTGCATTTGATTGGTCGGTTGATCATATATGTGGGGCCTGAAATCAAAGATGTACTAAGGTTTATGAATTAATAAAGGTATGTCGATATACGTGGGATTTCGTTAATAATTGAAGAACGCCATAATAGATATATGGATATATTACATGGGTTAATATATGTACGTGCCGAGGGTCAATTTACATGGTTTTAATAGCCAAAGTATTATGTCACTTATAATATTTGTATATGCGAAGTTTGCACATATGTATACGTAATGGACTATCGGGTTATAACTATAGAGGAGTGTTGAAATAATATCTCAATTCTCTGAATTGAGATATTAAATTAACCCATACTTATTTGTTTAACTTTGCCAATTTCAGAATAAGGGAAGTGTTAGATTGCCCGGATTGGGAAATGATTGGGCATGAAACTTTGGATGCATTACACACACAGATTGAGGTTGAAATAATTAGAACTGGGAATGTGGGTTAGGTGGGTATCCCCGCTATCAAGTGGTATCAGAGCTAGAATTTAGTTAGCTCGTTGAAGAGTTTGTTTTTGAAATGCACATGTACTGAATAGGAAAGAATAGTTGATGTTAGAATCTGTTTAATAGAGAAAATTATAGATTTGATTTGACATGCAGTGAATGTCTCTAGATGAACAGAATCTATATTTGAAGACAGAAGATTACAGTAGGTAGAAATGCAGTGCAGGTGAGGAGAGAAGGAACAAGATCATTCAGGGATCTTGAGAGGTAAGATGATGAGCCTTATTTGAACTCTGGTTGGAAGGTATTGTTTGCAGAATACAGAGTGCAAGCAATTGAGGAAGACATCTCAGCAGAAGTAGATCACAAGCTTTGAGAGCAGTGATAGAAGAGTCCAGAAATGGATTCTGAGTGCATAAAGAGTGTGGTAGAACCTGAAATAATTCCCAACTGAGGTTGGATGAAAGAAGAAAAGGGGTGTTCTTGAGAAAGTTTCAGAGTGAAGCCTAGAGAGCAGAGAGAGTGCTCAGGAGGTTCCAAAGAGAGGGGACCAGTACTTGCCAAAAGCTGGAGCTCAGGAGAGAAGCTTGGTGAGGTAAGCTGCAGCAGGAGAGCTTGTTGTTGTAGAGGCTTAGTGCAGCTTGTGAGTGAAGAAATCCTAGAGAAGAGAATGGCTACTGAGAGCCATAGCAGAGACTGCAGAGATTGCAGAGGTTCTGAGAGAAACCACAACAGAAGAGTGTGTGAAGATGCCAAAGCAAATGGCATGAGGAAGAAGAAATCCACAGATGAAGAATGGCAGAGAGAATTAGCTAAGATCAAGGAAGAGTTTAATGAACTGAAGAGAACGATAGAAGAAAGCCAAAGAGTTGGTTGGCTAATGAAGAAGAAGATAAAGTGGCAGAGGCTACAAAGGAAGAAAGAGCAGATGATGAATGCTCAGAAGAAGAAAGAAATACTCAGAGTGATTTAGTATCTGGAGAAGGACTTGGAGATTGAAGCTTCAAGTGGGACCAAGGGGTCCAAGAGCCTTACATCTGACATATTTTGTATGTTTGCAGGAAAAACAGGCGAGAAAGAATAGACTGCTGTTGTTGTCACTGAGGAAGAAAATGGAGCAGCTACATGTTTTGAAGATGCCCATGCACAGTTGGAGAAAGATTATGCTTTCCAAAATATTGGAAGCAGAAGAGCTTTAGTTTGTGATATTGGCCAGAAGCTGGAGGCTGAACAGCTTGAGGACTCTGAAGAAGAGACCATTGGCGGATCTCTGGAAAATATAGAAGACTTGGAACAACAGAAATATTTGGTGACCAAATCACCAATCGAGACCATGAGGTCTTATGTTTTTTCATCTGACGAGTTGTGTGTGAATGCAGGTGTTAATGAAGGCAATTCACATGATGAAAATGTGATAGATGAAGTTGATTGTTTCCGAGTAAAGTATAATGAGTATCTTTCAGATGAAGAACAGATTGAACCACTGCAGCAGAAGGAATTCATTAATTCCTTATTTGGTAGAAGACATTGTTTCAATGGGGTTGATGGTGATGAGTTTGTCATTAATGCTGATAATGACAGGCTGCTTTTTTTAAATGGCCATGTGGAGAATGATGGACAGGTAGCTGGAGTCTTTGTAGAGATGGGAAAATAGGATTTATTTCTGATGAAGAATGAGGAGATAGTGACAGCAGAAGATAATGAAGATAATGAAGATAATGAAGATGTTGAAGATGTTCTCTCATAGGAGATGTCGAGATTGTGGCATGAATTAAGTGGTATGATGCAGGGAATAGAACCACAGAGAGAAGGTGTTCAGATGGTAAGGACAGAGATGAATGTGAAGAGGAAAGTTCATTTTTATGAGCTGGAGCAAAGAGACATCCTTGAAGAGGATGGTGCAGAAGGGAGATTAGCTGATGGTCTCAAGAAATGTTTGAAGAATTGGAATCAGCATTCTGATGTGCTGATTGAGAAGAAGAGACAGTTGGGACAGCATATCGAGGTGCTGGCAGAGCAGAGAAAGGCTCTGAGGTCTTGTGAGATTGATGCTGACAAATGTTTGATGAATGCAGATCCTGTTGATGATGGAGATAAGTTGACAGCATGGGGCAGTCAATTGAAAGATAAGGAGAGTTTTGTGGAAGACTTTAAACCATGGAATGGAGAAATTGAGCTGCTAGAGAGTATGCTGAATCAGTAGGATTCCATACAAGAGAGAAGACCTTAATTTCAGAATTGGGGGTTGTAGAATGTGAAGACACAATGGGATGAAGATAGAAAAGAATTGCTGATTGAATCATCAGTAGGGGCCATTGGGCCTTGGGGTTTTGGAACTGATGAAGTGGCTGTGTTGGAAGGCAAAGCAGAAGACAATCCATCACTTGGAGTTGTCTTAGAAAAAGAAGAGCTGTTGCAGAATGAGGATGAGCAGCTGAGTGAAGATGAGACAGCCATGTCTCATATGCAGGAAATTGTTGCTACTGATAATAAGGAAGAATTGACTTGTTCGAATAGCCCAGAGAAGATTGAAGAAGCTGTATGGAAGACTATTGGGGCTGCTACAATAGTGGAGAACCAGAGTTTCACTTTGACAGAAGATGAAGATACAGTGGCTAGAGAACTTGATTTGATTGCTGGAGTCATTCAAGAAGGAAGGCAATTGCTGAAGATTTCCAAGGTAGAAGAAGAAGATGCTGAACCTGAGTTGCAGCATGGAGAAGATTTGTTTGGCCAAAGGAGATGGCGAGAATGTTTGCTAAATATATTCAGAAAAGAAGGTGAAATTCCAGAGCTGCATCTTGGAGTGTTGCTGGAGAGAGTGCTGAAGCAACAAACTGAAGTGTTACCAGCAGAGGAACAAAAGTTTTACTGTTGCAGAGAGGGTATGGATGATTGGGTGGCAAATAGGGCAGCAGTAAGAACTGAAGAAATAAGAGTGCAGAAAACATAAGTAAGTGTCCAGCAGTCAGAGGAAAGATTAGACAGAGAATTTGAATTGATAAGGAACTTGATGCAGAAGATGCCTCAGAAAAGGACAACAGCAAGAAAGCTGAGAATCAACAGCAGTAAGAGCAAGACAGTCATAGACTGTAAGGGCATAGCAAGTGTGGAGATGTAGACCAAAATATGGAAGCCAGGAGGAATGCGAAAGAAGAATGCTGCAAAAAATAACCAGTTGCAGAACAAAGTATGGGATCTAGGCAGACAGAAAAATAAAGCACATGATCAGGAGATTATGAATCATTTGAACCTGGGGAGTCTGATGCAGGGGCATTAGGCCCAAGACACTTTTGTACATAAATAAACATAAAAGGGGGTCTCATGTTTTGGTTCCCCATGTAAATATTATTAGTTGAGTTATTTTAGTTAATTTGAAGGGTTAACATTGTAACTTCCCGAATAATTGATGGGCACCTGAAGAGATGGCCAGTTTCAAAAGTTAGGCTAGCTTTAGGAGTCCAAGAGTCATCAAAGAAGTGAATCGATTGATTTCCAATATGTATAAAATTAAACCTCTGTGATAGGGTCGACAAACCTGCACAGACCTGCACAAGCCTGCACCTATACCTGCATGTACCTGCAGAGAGCTGCATAGGGGAAGAAGGCCATCAAATTGAAGATCTGGCCAGCCAGTGGTTATAATTCAATCCATTGTGTAAATAAGAAATGTTTCAGTATAGTTGTGCCTTGTGGATTTAATTTATGTGTGAATTTATATCTGCTTTGCTTGAATAAGTTCTGTGTGAATATATGCATGCATCCTGGTGGAGGATAATTGAAATCCATGATAATTAAGAACCTGTGATGGGATTAATGGTGCTCTGCATGCAGTTAGCGAAATCGATGTAAATACTATCGACACTGTCGATAGGGAGTGATAGAGCCATGAGTGTAGGCCACAACAGAGGCATGGCTTTAACCCACGCATAACGATAGTGGTGTTCATCGGACGAGCACTGTATAACGAGGAACGAGGTTGTAATGTGAGGAAATACAGTGTTGAGATCGTAGCGAGGAAGAGCAGTCCTGCAGTCGTGTGGGGAGCCGGCGAATGGAACTGTGCTTGACGGAACCTTGCGCGATATAAGTGGAACCTGTAGTAGGGAACCGTGACCGAAGGAACAGTAACGGTATTTTAAAGCTGAACGGTGGGTTTCATCGCACCACCTATCGTCGGCAAGCGGTATTTGAAAAGTTGCGAGCGATTCCATAGAAAAATCTACACGTGGCATAGGGCGAGGCTGAAAAACCGCCTTCCACTGCACGCCATCGCGCGTTAAAGTTTGTATCAGGACGCCGAGCGATATCCATACAATTCATTGATCTGGAGGGAATCCATCGGACGGTGATCGCTCGATGAAGAGATGCGAACGATAACCGAGGTACGGGTGTGCATTTGATTGGTCAGTTGATCATATATGTGGGGCCCGAAATCAAATATGTACTAAGGTTTACGAATTAATAAAGGTATGTCGATATACGTGGGATTTCGTTAATAATTGAAGAACGTCGTAATAGATATATGGATATATTATGTGGGTTAATATATGTACGTGTCGAGGGTCAAATTACATGGTTTTAATAGCCAAAGTATTATGTCGCTTATAATAGTTGTATATGTGAAGTTGGCGCATATGTATACATAATGGACTGTCGGGTTATAACTATAGAGGAGTGTTGAATTAATATCTCAATTCTCTAAATTGAGATATTAAATTAACCCAGGCTTATTTGTTTAACTTTGCCAATTTCAGAATAACGGAATTGTTAGATTGCCTAGATTGGGAAATGATTGGGCATGAAACTTTGGATGCATTACACACACAGATTGAGGTTGAAATAATTAGAATTGGGAATGTGGGTTAGGCGGGTATCCCCGCTATCATAAATACTAATGACTAAATTAACTAAATAAATAAATAATGATGTATTTATGTATTTATTATTATTATTATTATTATATGTACTATTTATATTATTAATTATTGGATTATTTGTTTATGAATTAATTATTCATAATATGTCCACCCCCTTCAATGATGCTTTGTCCTTAAAGCATAATAAAAATGGTTTCCTCTAGTTGAACATGCTTCTATGGAATGACATCTATTTTCTTTGACTTGTTTTTGCTTTCTGAGTTTGTGACATTCTCATATGAATCTGCAACTTCCTTGAAGTTGGATGCATTAACATCATGTAAGTTATAGTGTCGTCCTTGCAAATTAAACTCCATGAACTATTATTCAATGTATATATTATATATTCCTAATTGCATTAACCATTCTGCACCTAGCACTATATCCATTTCCTTGAGTGGTAGGGCATATATATTTGTTTGTAACTCTAGTTCTTGTATCTGAATTGAAACCTTAAGACATTCTCTTATCTCTTCAAACTTTTTCCCTATAGCGATAGTCATGCTTAGATACTATATTAAGAATATACAAAGATCAAGTTGTTTAGCGAGATCAATGTTTATACAATTGTGAGTATTGCCAGAATTTACAAGTATATTGACCGTTTTCTACCTCTTATGAGCCCCTTAGGCTTCATGGTTTTAGGTCGTAACCTTCTTATCATGTTTGTTGGTAGATAAGTATGCTCAATGTTCTTTCTTCTTGGAGACTGGATTCTCTGCTTCCGAAGGTGTGGTGGAACATATTTTGCAGTGACTTGTTATTTTTGACCCATTGAATAATTTCTTTCTTCATCCTGATTTTGTTGGACACATGAGATTGCAGATAATGATGGTTCCTGAAAATCTGAATCCTCACTGTGTGTGATAACGATTTATTCATCACTTTCTTCAACTTCAACTTGCTTCCCATATACTATTTTATAGTAGCGTAAGGATGTGTATTCACGTTTATGTCATAGAACCCAATTTTATCCACACTTGCAACAATTATTTTTCTTTTTTATCCTTTTCTCTGACGCATTACTTGAAGTGTCTGATTCCTTTTCAACTTCATAATTATACAATTTCTTGTTAATGTATTTGTGTGTTGATGTCCATTTGTTTCCACAATACCTACATTTTTTTTACTCCTTTTTACCTTCGTATTGTTGTTGGTCTTCGTCTTCCTTGAATGATGACATTTTTTACTTATGGTTTTGTTCAATATTTTTTTCTCAATGTCTGGCTTGTTCAATAGTTTTGGGTTTGTACAACTTCAATTCTGCACGGATATACTCCTTAAGTCCACATCTATACATTGTAAGTAGTTTTTCCTCAGTAATTCCTCTTTGTCTTGCAGCTAATACTTCCCATTCGTGGGTGTATTCGCTTACAAACCCTTTTTTTAGATGAACAAATTTTTTGTTGACATATTCTTCAACATAAAACCTTTTCAGCAAAGCATCCACAAAGTTTTTCTAGAGAAATGAACAATCTTCACATTTTCCGAACCACCATAGGAACCAATCATATGCCTCAGCTTCCAAATTGTTGGTTGCAGTCATGATTTTATCTCATTCTCCTATTTGTGGGTTTGATTCAAAAATGGATTCAATCTTATTAACCCACACAATAACACCTCCATGGTATTTTCCATCGTATTCTAGGAGCACCTTAATTCATCAATAGTCTTTTTCTAGGAATTTTGTATAGTACTGACTACCTAAGAAGTGTATTTGCGGAATTTGTGGAATTTCATGATGCGTTTGCAGAATTTCATGATTTGGGAAATATTCGCTTTCTGAAGTCTTGGGAATTTGTGTTGGTTCTTGAGAAATTAAAGCACTAAAAAATGAATTAACCATTCCCATAAACTGGTTCTGCATTCCTAGAAACATTCTCTCAATATTATATATGTTTTTCTATATCGCTTGCTTATTGCTATTGAGTTACAATTATCCTCTTTTTACCTTCTCCTAACTCTGCCTACTTCTTTTCAACATTGTCGAGGAGAAAACATGATTTATCGATTTATTCTTGATATTTTTGGTGTCATCATTATTATTCCCCATTTTCACTAAGTTTTTCTTCTTTGTGGAACCAATTTTTTTTAATTAATTAATTATATGATTATATCTATATATATAATTAAGTTCAATATATAAATTATATTTGTATAACTATGTTAATAGTTATAAAGCCAACACTTCAAAAAGGGCGGAATCAATTTCTTAAAGGGTCTGAGGGTTTGTGGAGCAGAACAAAAAACGACATGGCAGTTTGACCCAAGAAATGGTGGGGAACAGAAAACTGAGCCACGAGGATGAAAATGAATTGTTTACTAGTTGTCATTGGATGATATAGATAGCAAGCATGTGTGGATAGGGGAACACACATCGACAGATGAGGGGTGAACCAACATCAGGGCAGTGACAAAGTCACGCAGGGGACAAGGGTTAGAAAAAACAAAATAGTGTCGAGGCTCTGACATAATCGTGTATGGCAACGAAAATAGGATCTCGTGACTAGTGAGTACCACGCATAACCAAACATGTATGACATCATGGGAACATGTGAGCAAAAATTGTAAAATTGGAATATTTCGACCGATGATGCAGCAGAACAGGAACAAGGTTGTCCCCCCTTAAAGTAAACCACGAAAGATAGGTTGATATTCAAACAATGATGAACACAGGTGGAAATGAGAAACTGAGAAACAAGCTGAACAATAACGGTTGGACGAAAAACAAATTGGACGTAGAAGTGTAGAGAAGATGAAAATGAACAACAACAGAACGTCAGGGAGTGCAGTGATGAACAACGAACAAAAGTGGATGTGGATGATGTATAATGTGGTTTTGATAACAATGTAATGAACAAGGTTTGTATACTCGAAGTAATCATTTTGTACATAAGAATGTATTTGTGTGTACATCATTTAATTATGTGTAAGTAAGTAATTATTTTTATTGATAAATATGAATGTTGATACAATGGCCTTCATGATGATTGCTTATAAAATAATTGACTGGTCACGAAGGAGTTGGGTCATCTCTTTTGACCATAAACTCTTTCATAAATATTAATGATTAAATTAATTAATTATTATATATACTATTTATTTTACTATTTGATTATGAATTAATTATTCTAACACATCTCTTTTTATTAAAAAAAAAAACCATACATTATGAACAGTTTGCAAGCAATAACAAACTAAGGTTTTATTTAGTACACTTTGACTCCAGAGAAACTACCAACTTTACTCTTGCAAATTTCACTGTGAGTTGTGTATATCTCCCTTGTGAAATTTCAAGAGACGTAGCTAATTATTGCTACCTCAAATTTTCATGAAAGTTGCAGGAAATTATAAGTTGTTGACTTTCCCTAGTCAACTACTCAATTTGATGAGTTAGTTGTGGAACAGTTACAAGGTGTTTTTGGTGCGAATACAGGTCCAATATAACTTCAAAGGAAACTTTGTCTTTCTTACTATTCAATTCAGGTGTAACATTGACATCACATGGAGTTTCATGCTTGTCAGTAGATTCAAGTTTTACTTTCCCAAGCATGGATTCCTAGAGATCAATAATATTTTTATTGGAAGAGTGTTTTCTTACTATGCCACATTCAATAAATTATTCTATTCAATAATTTATCCTTTCTATGTTTGTTACTGTCCTGCCCTGACTGATTTCCTGCGTACTCATTTGCAGGTTCCAAATTAAACAATCTAACTTGGGTTTGTCCCTCACAGTTTTAGGCTTGTCCTACCAGGTATATTTCCTTCAAACCTCGTTATGCTCTACAAGAATTTTTCTGCTTTTTCTATGGCATGATTCAATGTTTTCTTGTTCTAAAGCCTCATTCCTATTTTTAAGTAAAAAGGATTGTTTTTAGACTTGACTCAACGCCTTTAGAGTGTAAATTATCGCCCAAAGGCTCAAATTGAGTGTTACTAGGCATGGAACTGGGGTTTGAAGAGACCTGATATTGAATTCCCTTTATGGGAGGGTTTCCATGAAAACCACTTCTTAGCAGAAATTCTTCCCAGTCTAACCCCAATTTACTGAGCTGGTATTTAACTAAAATAGTAATAATACCATGATGGAACAGAGAGCGTTAAGCCGCAAAGTGATGTTTCTAATACGTCGAGGATATTTTAACATGAGACATATAAATAAAATGAGGCAAATTTAATGGATACCCCAAAAATACCACCAATAACCCGATATGGTAAAGGAAAACGAGGCTAAAATGACCTTCATAGGTGATATTTGTTTGTAAAAACAACATCATATTTATCCAATGGGGTTTCAAGAAATAAATAGGCATACCTTTAATATTGTAGGCATATCCCTTTTTCGCCAATATTTTCTTCCATGGAATACCATTTAGCCTCCAAGTTTTTGACCAAATTTCACCTTCCAATGGTAGGCCGGTAACCTATGCAATAAACTCGACATCGACTATAAACTCAAGGTCTCATATTTTAACCTTATGGCCATTAAAATAACTTGCAAATGCCTCAATTACTACCTGTTTATAACCAAAAAATTTAAGAAATTCAAACCATCTGGCTGCCCTAAAAACGTTGGAACAATCATCATATGCTTCCAACAAATCAGTGCATGTTGTTTCAATTTGTTTAGCTCAATACATGAGCGGGTATGGCCTATAGTCAGACCATAAACCTTTGACAAAGCAATAAACTAGAAGAGAATGTCAAAGACTAAAGTGAAGTAACCCTAGAAAATCTTTACTAATCATATATTCAAGATGAGGTACGACTGTGACATGTTCAAACTTTTCAATCCATAAGATAACTACATGTGGCAAGGATTAAATGTTCAAGTGACAACGTCGACTTCGATAACCTAGCCATAATCATTGTTTTCCCTCGAGATGTGCATATAAAAATTTCGAGAGATTTCAACCCACAAGTCTAAAGTCACACTATGTTTAATTACCATTATCATTTTTCACATCGAAACAATTAACAATGTATATCGTTAGGAGTATATAATAAGTTAGGTTATACAACCTATTAATAATCATATGTAATCAATAAAGGTTAGGCCTAAGTTTTGGTAACCCAATTATTATAAAATTAATAGGTTATCGAAAAAGGTCCCCATCATACGTTATCATATATAATTTATATCTTTGAACAAATTATTATATCTAGACCAAAAAGAATTTGAAAACCATTAAAAATAGATTGTTACAAAGTTTCTCAAATTTTGTAATGGTATTTTTATTTTAATATGAATGTTCAAATACACATAAAATTGATAACCTGTAGGATAATATCAAAAGTTCTAGCAATGAGGCTAGTGCAAAAAAAGTGATCACCAAGAAATCAAGACATAAAATCTAATCAATATCTGTGGGTAAAACGAAAATAGTTCTCAGAATCAGAAGATATATACAAGTAATCTAAAATACAAAAGCAAAGAAAGAGTAGAGGGGGGCCCATATCTTCAAGCAGTGAATGAGAGGGGAGGCGGTTGAACTTCCAATATTAATATACATTAAAATTGTTCAAATTTACAAATAATGTGATAACTCTCATCATGTAATATTTAATTCAATATTTAAGAAATATTCAAATTCTACTAATTAAATATGGCTTGAAAATATTTTATTTATTTGCAAAGGAAAAAATATACATTGAAATGTAATAGCTATTTTGTTTATGTGCTTTTCTTTTAGCATTTCAATTATTAATGTAAAATTTCAACTGTAATTTGGTAGTCATATAAAAAATACACAATGCAGTTTCTTAAAATAAAATGGATAATTTTTTCACGAAATATAAATGTACATGATATTCATATGCTTACATTTTCGAAACAATTTAAATATCATCAGTATATCCTTAATTCTTGCCACTTATTAACTTCTTTTTGGAGTGTAGAACTTGAGAAAAGGTTTACACCTCCAATGATTTGATACCACTCCATTCATAGTTAGATGGATCTAAGTAGGTGAGTGAATATATTCAACTATACATCCATCTCAAAGTATGGATATAATCCAAGTTCCTCACCCCAATTCTTATCTATTTATTGATAGTTTATCCACTAGCTTCCACTATATTGTCCCTCTCCCTTTACATCTGAGAGCTATCGAATTTACCTATGAAAGCCATCAAATTTATGGTAATTATTAATCTCCCAACTTATCCCATATTTTAAATAAATGTAATGATTTATAGATAAGTACAAAGTTCTTTCTTCATATGAAGCATCATCCAAGTATGCCCATCACATATCCTTGTTGATTATCTATTATTTTCATCTTATCTATGTTTTCTTATATATTAATTATAGATAAGCATTTAATATGTTTAGTGACTATAAAACATATTTAAAAGGTAGAGCCGCATTCTCTTCAAATATATATATATATATATATATATATATATATATATATATATATATATATATATATATACATAGCATTAAGTTGGATCATTAAATTTTCTTTTATTGTATCACCTCTCAAGTGATCAAGTCCATTTGTATTAATGAAACCATCACATATACTATAAGAGTTATAAAATGATTATACTCTCATATATAGGAAGATGCTAACTATCATTTATCTTTATTAATCAAAATTTATATTTTTATTAAAAAAATTAGAAATATAAATTAAAATATACAAAATAAGAAGGATAAGAATGATAAGAAAAATAGTCCAAATGATTATTAATAAAAACAACCATATAAACTTTTTTCATTTTCTTGTAAACATGTATAACAGTTTAGTTGTAGTACTTGCATAAAAACATTCAGATGTCTCCCATGAATTTAGTCATTATCTCATTGAAAGATGCCATAGAAAAAATACAATGTATTGAATTCCTTTTGAATTTGTTGTGATGAGGTTCAAATTTATTAAAATCACTATTCATTTGTATAAAAAAAACATCAACAACCATATATACCTATATTGGAAAACCTGTACATTTAATTTTTATTTTTATTTAATGTTATATATATATATATATATATATCCCCAAATGTGGGTGACAGCAAGAGTACGAATGACAATCATCTCCCCCACGCCTATGAGGACGAAGATCTGCAGTGCATGTCCTCACCTGAGGTGGATCCTCAAACCGGTAACCATCCACACAAGATGAGTAAGGCATGATGAAGATACACTTGGAAAATTTCATCTCCTCCAGGGTACCTCTCTGCAGCAATCATCCTAAATGATTACACGGATTGATATGTCAATTGGCCATAACTCTTCACTCGAGCCCGCTCTTGAAAATGGTTATGGCATGCAGCTGCGTGCGAGGCTCAATCATGACCTTCCCCCTTGCATGTATCACAAACCTTTTAAAAGGAAGGTCCTTCAGCTCAAAGAGACACACAGTCATCTCCTTCAGTATTTTTTGTTGATTATGTTCTTGCCCTCCTATGCCACCAGCCCGTTGAGCATCCCTCTTCCTAGAGCTACTCTGCACAGGAATATTTGGGTTGCGATTTATCCAACCTACACTTCTTATCCTAGCTCCATCTATACCACCAGTCTCAATAGTCTCTGCACACCCATTACCCCGCGTCCCATCACATGCTTTCCCACTCATCGTTCCCCCTACCCACTTGCTTCTCCCATGCTTTGTTCCTCTCCTCCTACTAAGAATCCCTCCATCTCTGTCACTCCTCTGCTTCAGCAGGACATGGCTCCTAGGTTGCGCCAAAGAACCATCCGTGGAGGGCATAGAGGGGTGCTCCTCGGTCGTTAACACTATGGGAGGACAACCGACTGGAGTCCGTTGAAGGCTCCTCCTCAGGAAATTACACTAGACAGAGCCCCAAACCAGATTAGGAGGAGGAGGCCTCGTGCAAGCTTTGCAGAGAGGTAGATGTAGACCTCGATATTCTACCATTGCGCATCAAGCACACCTCCTACCTCGCAAGACTAAACCTCTTCCGGCTCAAGAGGATGAGGGTGATGATAAAAATGTATAGATTATGGATTCTGAAGTTACTTGGACACATGTCCCTGATGTATAATATCCAGTGGCTCCCATCCTCTGCGCATTGGTCCCCAAGTCTATGGGTCCACCAACCAATACAGAGGAAGCGGCTGCGCAGGCGTATGCCTTCCCCATAGTGGAGGAAGAGCCAAACAGTAATGATGAAGCTAAAGACTAAGGACTACGAAGATGCGTAGTTCTTCCTTGTTTTTTGTCATGCCTTCTATTTCCACAGAATTCCAAGTTATACTTATGCTTCCGCATATTTTGTAATTTCTAGATACACTAGTGCTGCTACGCATTTTGTAATTTCCTTCTTCAAGTATTTTCCGGGTTGGTTTCCTCCATAGAGGCAGCCCCGAAACCACGCAACTAAGGCTGGGATTGGTTAAGCACGGCTTACCAACCCAGCCTGTAGCATATGTATTGTTTCTCTTTTTTAATTAATAAAGATTAAATCACTACTAATATATATATATATATATATATATATATATATATACTACTACTACCATTACTACTACTACTAGTAATAATAATAATAATAATTCACATTACTTTTAAAAGATAAAATATAATAATTTATCTAAATAAAAAATTAATAATCTAATTTTAATTATTCAAAAGTAACTTAATAATATACTTAATTTAATTTCAATTTTTATTTTTTCAAAGAAGATGTATTTTTATTGGTTTTACTTTTACTAAGTTATAGAACTGGTTAAACTTTACACTTCTAGATGCAAAAGGTCATGAATCAGATCATGGTACATTCAGAGAAAGCGAGAAGCGCAAATGATATTTTGAGTATGCAACCTACATGACAAAACTAATAGAACTAGAGCCATCCACTTTTGAATAAGTTGTCAATCACCAAGAATGGAAGGATGCCATGAATGAAGAATATCAATCTATAATGAAGAATGGATTTTGGGAGATCATACCTACGCCTAAACACAAATCTATGGTAACTTCCAGGTGGCTCTACAAGATCAAACATGCAACATATGGAAATATGTTGTATGTTCTAGTTCAATAAGTCAAAAGAGTCATTTTCATAAGTTGAAGACCCATTTGGGCACATTGTAACTTGTAAAGAAAAAAAAATTCCCTTAAGTTTCAAAATACCTTCCAAGATCAAGTCGGCCTGGCAGCTGGCATGCCAGCCTAATTTTAGGATCCACATCCACCTTTGAGAAGCCTATATAAAGGAGGAAAACCAGGCTCCTTGAAACACATTCACATCTCACTCATCCAAGCGAAGGAAGAAGAAGAATAAGAAGGAAATGAAGAAGGAAGAGGACGAAGAAGAATTATTTTTGGCCTATTTCTCTCTCACATGTGTGAAGTAAGGATAGGGTTTTTGCACCAGATCTAGGGTTTTCCTCTACAATTTTGATCTTGAAGAAGAGAATACAATAATGTCAAGAAAAGATCACAATAATCCATCCTCAAGATAAAAAAGTTCATAGAAAGACAAGCGAAGGTATAAGGAAGCCCTGGGAGGATAAAAGAAGCTCACACATGTGGTAGAAACAAATGTAGGAGGGCCAAAAATGTTAGGTCTCTATTGGAGGCTGAAATTCTATAGCTGGAGGTCAAAGTTGTGCTATTGGAAGAGATTTTATTGGGTTTGACTTGGGCAAGGAAATAACATCATCTAGAAATGTTGGACTTGGTCTTAGAGGGTATTGGTCTTGGAATTCATCAATCGAAGAATCTATAAGGAAGAGAAGAGATTTGCAAGTTTTCCTCTCAAGTGTAGAGCTTTTGACCCTAGCTTGCAGCCTATATTTTTTGTTCTTGTTCTTCGTGTTTATGGTAATTTTTTTATGATACACAATCATAATAATATTAAGAGAAGCTAATAAGTAAATAAGTAAAATACATCACAAGCAATTACCAAAGAAAGAGAAATCACTCTAATCATTACCCTAAGATTTCTCAACATGGTTTCAGAGCTAAGGTTAGCTAAGGGCATCATGAATATCTATACTACATTGAAGAAGCTTCTCAATAAGTGTTCAAAGGTAGCAATCCATATCAAGAAATGACTCTTCTCAGCAGTCACGAACATATTTCAAGATGAGAGCATTTGGATGATCGAAAATGGAGCATCAAGGCATATGACTGGTCATCACAAGAAACTAAAAACATTGTCAAAAGGCCCAGTATTCTTACTCCATATAACTTGAAGATAATAAGAGATATCCTATGCAGGGAATTGGATCAACCTCGATAGAGCTAGAGAATGGAGCTAATATTCATATCAAAAAAATCTTATTTATTTTAGGTTTTCATAAGAAATTACTCTCAATTTCAATTTTATAAGATAAAGGTGATAGATTGAATTTCATTGATGGAAAATTTGTCATATGGGGTAAGAACTCAACAATAGAAACTGATAGAGTAATTGGGATTCATGAAGGAAGCCTTTACAAGTTTCTATATCCCCTTGCTCAAGCTCTAATTCACATCGAAATCAACCCATGTGAACTTTTGCATAGAAGATTTGGTCATCTCCATTTCAAAATCCTTCCAACCCTAAATTCGATAGTAGATGGAATCCTTGAACTTAAGGTAGATCAGAAAGGAGTATGCAAAGGATGTGCATTAGTAAGAACACCAAGAGAGAATTTGGAAGCAATGCTTCACAGTCAAAAGAAACCTTGGATCTTATTCATTATGATGTTTGTGGTCCTATGACTCCTAAATATCTTGGAGGTCATCTATATTATGTCACATTTATAGATGACCATTCAAGGAAAACTTGGGTTTACTTAATGAAATACAAGGATGAACTATTTACCAAATTTCAAGAATTCAAATCTGAAGTAGAGAACCTTGCATAAAGAAGAATAAAGATATTAAGATCTGACAATGGAGGAGAATACTCATCTAAGGAAATCATCGCTTTATGTAAGGAGTTTGGGGTTAAGAGGGAGATGATAGTCCATAAAATCCTAACAAAACGGATTTTCAAAATGAAAGAAGTGATCCATTGAAGAAAGTGTAAAAGCAATGATACATGATCAAGATTTACCAAAATTTCTATGGGGTGAAGCTACAAAGACAGTTCTATACATACAAAATCGAAGTATCCACACTCCAGTATCTGACATATATCACTTTGGTTTCTATCTTTCTGACATCTGACTGCATCAATCACTATTGATCCTTCTTGCTACTTTGTACTATGGGCTCCCCATAGCCAGACATGATTCATGAGACAAGCCATATCAATGGATCCTGCCCAATTTCTTCTCTTGGGATTAAGCCTTCACATCGCCCCACCTCTCACCTGGAGGTATTATTGAATGCGCTTCCTCTGCCCATCTGGCACGAAATTTCCCCCTACTGGAGGTTTCTGGTTGAGTGGATGCCTCCACTCAGTCTCCTCTTTGCTTCTGATGATGCAAGTTGAGAGGTAATTTAGGCTTCCTCTCAACCACCAAGTCACTAACCTCTGCTTTTCTCCTAAAATATTTGCATGCATCTTCGACCTTGAGAGAATATATTTTCTTGACTCTTACACAAATCGGTTTCACCCGTCTCATGGCGATGTGTCTAAGGAACACCTTTACTTTTCTAAAAATCACATCAGAACGATGACCTTCCAATATCACTACAGAGACAAGATTATTCTTTAGTCCTAAAACATAAAAAAAAAATTGAGTCTGAGAGGGGAGCCATTCTCCCACTAAAGGGTAATTGTACCTATTTTGGTTGTGCTATACCTCCTGTCATCTCCAAACTCTATGTTTTGTTGGAGGTCCTTCTACTCTAAGTCACTGAAGAGATCTCTATTCCCCATCATATGGAACAAGGCACTGCTGTAAATATACCACATTCATACCATTACAGTGTTGGACATGCATGTAATGAGAGTAAAATCAAGCTCCAACTGTGAAGCTAGAGCTTCACTCGTTGCTGCACCTGCAGGGTCCTTCTTGCTTGCCTTATGTGGACATTTTGAGGCATAGTGCCTATGCTCCTGATAGTAAAAAAACTTGACCTTGGAGAAGTCTCTCTTGCCCTCTTCACCTTGGGACTTCTTTCCCTTGGCTTTCTTGCCTTTTCCTACTAATTCAATTTTTTCTTCTTTGTTTGTGTAAGAGGTTTTGTCTCTAGTGTTATGCCATATATCTTCTTGTACCAAGTCTGACCATAATCAATCCCAGTCTGGTAACTTCTCCCTCCCATTCACCGAGTCCTGGTAACTATGCCAGATATTGGGAAGGCCTAGAAGTGTTAGGCTCACCAAATCATCCTAGGCTACTATCACACCAACACTTCCAAGCTCATCTCAACATTGAGTGAAATTTTTCAAGTATTTTGGTATCGTCTCACCCTCCTCCTTCTTGATATTTCTGAGCTTGTCTTTCAACACCAAATTCTTGTGGCCGTTGTTATTCTGAGACATATCTTTTAAGTCCTTCCACATATCATATGGAGTTTCCTTTCCATGCAGTCTCAAGACAATATGATATTGTACTACCTCTAACAAGACCCTTCTTTCCTTTTCTACATTGTTCTTCCATGCATCAAGAAATTGAGCATCTATTGTTGTGGGCTGAGGAATATCACTATCTATGAATGCCTTCAGTCCATTGTCCTCCAACACTGCCCCCAACATGTCCTTCCATGCTATGTAATTCTAATTTCTCTTGAGTGCATATTTGAGTCTCAAGCCATTGAAATACATCGTGATCTGTCATTTCTCTCGAAGAATAAATCTACAAATTTGATGTACATGTTCAAAACAAACACAATTTCTTCACTTCTATTGTGATTCCTTGCACTCGTATACCATGTATAAAATAAAACAACGAGATTCAATTCTACCTTGTAATGTACTGAAACAAAATATTGAATCCTTCTACAATTTGTGGAAACAAAACACGATCGCACAATCACATAACAAGTAAGGGAAAGAAGTAAATCAACCGCACACCACAAGATGTATCCAAGGAAAGAAATTACTCAAAACCCCGCTATTTGTATATTTCATATGGTCAATATCATGAAAAAATACAATGTTATTTCCCTTCTTGAGAAACCTCTACACTCTGTTAATTGTCTCACTTTGATCCTGCTCGAATCTGGCTTTCAATCTAAGCAAGTTTGGTCCAATATTTAACCTTTTTCTTGCCTCTTCCCGACATGCCTTCCTATGCATTCTTGGACTAATTGAGCCCCTATTAATTAGGAAAATCCCAATTAATGATTGTGCAATCCTTATAAGGCTTCCCGATGACCTCATGCATGACATGTACAATTTTCTGATAGTACAACTAATAGTTATCTTCCCTTTAACCCCTATCTCAACTGGGCCTTCCTTAGAACTGATATGTAACAACTATTTATAACGAATTATCTGTTAATTGATTAATCACTACTTGTGAATTAAATCAGATTTAATTCATTGGACCTATCACTAGCTCATCTCTCAGTTTGAACTAGTTAAACTAATTTTAACTCAATTAATAAAGTTAACTAATTATAACTCACAAATAATTGTAACTAGACCCCTAAAATCATGGAAAATCCTTTACATGCCTCATATTTGACCCCAACTCAACTTTCCTAAGCTAATAAGTTGTAATGTGATGGAATTACAATTTTTCTTCCAATTTAATTAAGGGAAAAATTAGATCAAAAGCCCCCTATGGTGTCATTTATGGTTGCCATTTTCAATGTTTCTTGTTGCCAATTTCAACAATTGGACTTGGTCTTGGAGGGAATTGGTCTTGGTGTAAAGATCTTGGAATTCCTCAATTGAATAATCTATGAGGAAGAGAAGCGATTTGCGAGTTTTCCTCTCAAGTTGAGAGGTTTTGGCCTTGGCTTGAAACCTATATTCTGTGTTCTTTTTCTTCTTATTTTTGGTAATTTTTTGATGATACAAAATCATAATAATAATAAGAGAAGCTAATAAGATAAGTAAAAGACATCACAAGAAGTTATGAAAGAAAGAGAAATCACTCTAATCATTGCCCTATAGGTTTCTCAACACTTCCTTCTCTTCTTTGGGATTCTCTGTTGGAGGATGTGGATGAACATTTGGAAGGACCTTCTCAGAGCTAAGGTTGATTTTTTGGATTTATACAACATAGGTTTAGTAAGTAATTTCTCTGTTGTAGACTCATTGAGTATGCTTGGTGTTGGTATTTGGATTGGTTATGCAAGCATTTGTGGTTGCTTTGGAGGAATGTTTGTAAAATTTCAATTGTGATTTCGCAGTCACATAAGAACTACTCAGGTTTGTTTCTTACATTAAAATAGATAATTCTTTCACAAAGTGTAAACATACATTTTGTTCATATGCTTACATCTTAAATATTTTTTAAATATCCTCCGCTTATCATTAATTTATTCAAGTTATGAAAACCTTCTTTTTAGACTATAGAACTTTAGGTAAATTTTGCATCTCAGAGGTATTTGATCCCACTTGGTTGATGATAAATCAGAAGTTAAATGTATTTAGGCTAGTGATTATATTCAATTATGCATATGGATATAATTCAAGTTCCTTATTTATTTATTGATAGTTCATCCACTATCTTATCCCTCTCCCTTGATATGTGAGAGCTATCAAATTTACATGTGAAATCCATCAGATTTATGGTAATTGTTAATCTCCCAAAATTGTCTCATATTTGAAAGAAATGCAATGTTTTGTAGAAATACAAAATTCCCTCTGAGAATGAAGCATCATCCAAGTAAGCCCATCACATATCCTTCTTGATCATCTATTCTTTTCATATTATCTATACTTTTTTATACTATAACTATGAATAAACATTTAATATGTTTAGTGAGTCACATTCTCTTCAGTTAACTTCAAGTTTTCTACATAAGTTGCATCAAGTTGGACTATCCAAATAACCAAGTCCATTTTTATCATTGAAACCATCAAATATATTATACAAAATATAATATGTTTATATTCTTATACATATGAATACTCTCACAGTTATCTATCATTAATAACCAAAATTTAAATTCATATAAACATTTTATAAATAAAAAAATTATACATATGAATATTCTCACAATTATCTATCATTAATAACCAAAATTTAAATTCATATAAAAATTTAAAAAAAAAAAATAGAAATATAAATTATAATATACCAAATAACCAAAATTCAAATTCATATAAATATTTTATAACGAAATAAAAAATATAAATTAAAATATCCCAAATTAACATTAAAAAAAAAAATCCTAATAATTATTCAATAAAAACACCCATATCAACCCACCATTAAAAAAAAACCATACTTTTTATTTTTAATTATTATTTAATAATATGAAAAAAAAAATTCACATTGAGATAAGATATAATAATTTATCAAACATAAGAATTAATAATATAATTTTAATTATTAAAAAGTAACTTATTAATACTATTATTTGCAGTGATTTTTCCAAAAAAAAAATTAATCATTTTTTATTGGTTAACTAACATCTTATATTATTTAATTATATTTTTCTATCTTTTGATCCATCTTTACTCTCATCTCATCAGATTATACAATACAATTTACTACGAATTAATTTTCAAATTAGTGTTAATAGTTATATATTTGATAATGTTATCACTAATAGCCAAAATTTAATTTGATGAAATTAACTTTGATCCATTTTAATTTAATTCAGGATCTACCAAATATATAGAGTGATTGAATGTAAATACAAATCTCTTTTATCATGAAAAAAAATTAATCTCCTAGGACATTTGGAGAACATTTGGTAGATCCAAAGTCAAGATAGATCTAAACAAATTTAACTAGCAATTGCACCATATGTTGCAAAGGAAACGCTGTAAAGCAGTAACATAGGAAAGAGTAGTATAGAGGAAATTCTCTCACATGAATCATACAACTTTTAAACTAATAAAACTATATTCTAAAATGAAAAAATATGTATAATATATATACAAAAATGTATGCTCTTAAAAGTATGCTCTTGCTTGTAAAAGTATTTAGTTTTAAATAATATTAGTGAAATCTCCAAGATTTATCTTTGTTGCAATACCAACCTTCCTAGCCATTTTAGCCTATATATATAATTCTCATGCTAACCCTTTTTATATACAAATGGTGTAACAACATCATCGCTAATTTCAATGGCATGGACAACCCAACACTTGTTTATAAAAAAATCAATATATGAGTTAAACTCAAATATATCTTTAAAAACATATAATAAGTTTCTTGATTATGATATTCATCCCCACTTTACCATGAAGATTTTTAAATTGTAAATATAATTTATTACAATACTATGGGCCAATACAATGACTTAATGATACTACATGCATGCAAAACCATATTTCATCTTCATATTTCACATGTTGATAGAATTTTTTTTTTAATTAGTCAATTTAATTAAAAACAACATAAAAGGCATAATTATTTTTGAGATATATATCTCAACTACTATGAAGAATAACCTTTTTTTTCAATTAATCAATTTAATTAAAAACAACATAAAAGGCATAATTATTTTTGAGATATATATCTCAACTACTATGAAGAATATCCAGTGGAGATTAAATAGCTACCATGAACTTAATAATTATTGAGAATTAAATTAAAAATAAAGCTTAATAATTATTAGGAATAAAATTAAAATTATGAAAACCGTTTTGTAAAATAAATATTTTGACATAATTATAAATAATTAAATTAAAATTCTAAAAACTCTTTTCAAAATAAATATACCTATAAACATAATTATAACTTTAATTTGTCACCAGATA